>WTXH01000380.1:0-21490 GCA_022376555.1 Russula compacta
GGCTCCATGTTTAACTCTTTCCATGTCACCTTCATTGAGCACTTAGACTGTCAATCACATGATCTTCTCCTGGTACAATTGTCTCACTTGATCCTGATGCACCGCCTAGCTAGGAAGTTCCTTATTTGGCTTCTATTTCCCAATCTTCTAATTATCTGCATGTCACTTCTGGAGCTCCTTTTGTCCCTCACTCCTTTTTCAACCTTCCACTCACACCCACTCACCCATTAACAACTCATGCATCTAATTCTACACCCAATCCAATGCCCAATCCTGCACCTGCCCCTTCTCCTGCTCACCCTATTATAGCTTGCCCTGAGATTATCCCTATTGCTGAGCCTATGCCTGCTGCTGAGTCTAGCTCTGCTGCTACTATTTTCCTCCATCTGTTCCTATTGCTGCACCACCCCTTCGCCACTCTGAGCATCTTGCCACTAAATCACATCCCCTTGCTACTGCTTTCCTCACTGGATTCACACCTCTGCTTGATTCTCAGGAGCTCTTTCCTTTGACCATTGATGACCCATACTTTTCCATCAACACTGCTCTTTCCACCCTTGCCAATGGCTCCTTAACCCCCTGCTTAGATGATGGTGATGACCCCTCTTGGGCAACCACACTATGTTCCCAAGAACAGGAGTTTTGGGTGGCTGGTGCATGTGATGAATTTCAAAGCCTCAAGGACTTACAAGTCTTTACCCTAATTCCATGCTCTGCATTACTGCCTGGCCACTGTCCCCTGCAGGGCAAACTGGTTTATAAGCACAAGTGAGACAGCTCTAGCAATATCATCCAATACAAAGTCTATATATTGCCAAAGGGTATGCCCAATGATATGGCATTGACTACAACAAGACATCTGCACCTACTGCCTGTCTGGAATCACTCCACTTGATACTACACATTGCAGCTACACTCAGCTAGAACCTCTATCACTTTGACATCAAAACTGCTTTCCTACATGGTATTCTGCCACCTGATGAGATCACATATATGGAACAACCAGCTGGTTTTGAGGAGCTTTGCAAGGGGGACTGGGTCTGGGAACTCATGCAGTTCATCTATGGTATGAAGCAGGCTAGCCAGGTCTGGAATCACACATTTCATGACACAGTCCAATCTTGGGAATTCCATCACATGCACACTGAATGGTGTGTCTATATGTGCAAATCTTCTGAGGGCACCACTATCTTTGTTCTACATGTCAACAATATTATTGCAGCATCCTCTTCTGACCAAGCAATTGCTTATTTCAAGGGTAAACTAAGGTCTCACTGGGAAATCTCTGATCTTGGCCCTGCCAAAGTTTGCTCTTGGCATCTCCATTGTCCATGATCATGACCATCACTCAATTGCCATCTCCCAATCTACATTCATTGGCTGCTTGCTTAAGAAATTCCACCAAACTGATGCTCATCCCTATGATGCACCTACAGTATAGTCACAGGACTCATCCTTTGCTGCTCCAACAAAACCTTACCCATCAACCCCTCCATCTCTGCCTGGATGTTGTGAACTCCCTACCATGAACTCATCAGCAGTCTTAATTATCTCACTGTGGCCACCCACCCTGATATCGCTTTTGCTGTTGGCCACCTCTGCAGTTTCCTTGACTGCTACCACCCCAATCATTGGCATGCTGCAATTCAAGTCCTCCACTATATAAAAGGCACACATAACCTCTCCTTACTCCTTAGTGGCACCTCCCCCATTTCCTTAACTGGACACTCTGACTTAGACTATGCCAACTGCCCAGATACTAGCCACTCTGTAAGCAGCTACTGCTTTACCCTAGGCTCTGGCTTGATCTCCTGGAGTTCCAAGAAACAACCACATACCACTGACTCTTCATGCTACACTGAATACATTGCTCTGCATCATATGGGCAAAGAACTTGTGTTTCTTTGTGAACTACTTGCTAACCTTGGCCTGCCACCCCTTGGCCCAACCATCTTACATTGCAACAATGACACTGCATGTCTTCTCACTGAAGATATGGCCACCTATGCCAATGTCAAACACATCTGTGTAAAGTATCACTCCACTTGAGACCTCATCACCTCCAAACTCACATGCCTTGCTCATGTTTGCAGCTCTGAGAATTTTGCAGATGTCCTGACCAAACTCCTCATAAAACCAGACTTTGAATGATTATGTTCCATGTTGGGCCTTTGTACTAATGACTCCCTGTGTGGGTGAGGAGGAGCATCACATACCTCAGGAGGAGTAGCCTCACACACACCCACCCTGGTACTCACAACTTACACACTATACACACTATGATAACCACCACACTACAATAACTTTGATTATTTGATTACATACATACTATATCACTCCACACACTACATAGGTGATGAGGAGGAGTGTTGAGATGCATGATATCATGATGTCACAGAATGTCACATATAGCATATTTGTCAGGCAATTACACTTGCGTCATAGGCTAGTTAGGTGTATATAAAGTGACCTACATAGGATAGTTTTCCCCTCAGCTTGTTCTACCTAGCTGAGGGTGAGTACACTTCATACATACAATACACACTACATTACTAACTGTACCTAGTTGCTTCTTAGGTATATCACCATATATAAGCTTGTTCTATCTAGCTGAGGTTGCTTCTTAGGTTTTATCACTACCACCTCCTCTAGGTAGGCCTGCTCTTCCTCCTGCTTGAGTTATAGTGACTGGGGTTGCTGTGATCAACATAGTGGCTGGGCTGATCACATTTGTAGCTTCTACAAGCACAGTGACAGCTGCTGATAGGTTGATATGTGAGTTTCTGATCTGCTGGTTGAGAGGATCCTCTTCTTCCCCACTCTCTGAGGTTTCCTCCCAATTGTTAATAATAGGGGCATCTTTGTATATGTTTGGTGCCTCTCCTTTGTGTTGTCCATTGTACTTGTACTGGTCAATACTTTGCAATCTGTGGTCTAGAAATGGGGACTCTCCTGAGTTATCCCAATTAAGGGTATACCAACACTGTCCTTGTAGATAAACCACTCTGATTTGTGTTTCTCCAACTCTGATAGCATATGTGTGAAAGGGAAAGGTTTGGTCTTCCCAGTATACTGCTGTGTTTTGCAGTGCTTGTTCCCAATCAATGGGAATTTGGATGTATCACCTCTCTTCAGGGGCTGTGGTGATAAAGAAGTTATGTCTAATGTCACTGGTGAAAGCAGTGACACTTAGACTTCATCAGTACCTCAAGTACTGAGGGGATTTGATAGAGACTCAGCCAATGCACCCACTACTGCTTGTGGGAAATAACTGCTGTTGCTTCTGAGCAACTCATTGATAGTGCTAGAGCTCTAACAAATGCCAGACATATGTGCCACACATGGTATATAGAGGATGATACACAGAAAGCTTAGGAGAGCAAAACAAGCCACAGCTGCTCCTAAAGATGATAGAACACTAGCCACTACTCCTATTGAACAGGAGACTCAACTTAGAGTCTCATCTCTCCATGCACATGTATAAATAGTATGGTATATGACATGGTACTGCTGACTACTGGTGAATCTGGTTAATTGGCCCTAACTTCAGCTGACTGGGCCTGAATCCAGCTGACTGAGCTGCTTTACTACAATCCTAGGGTCCTGACAAATGCACTGACTATAAAGTCCAACCTGTATTACCAACCCTAGGCCTAGATAGGCCTACCAAACCTAGGGGTCAAACACCTTTCTCAAATCCCATCAGCAGTTCTCTTGCCCCTTGGCAAGCCACTCTGTGACAGTAGCACCATGCTTTTAACAAACTGGTCCATGAAGGGTGGGACTGCTGCATTGCAAATTGTGACTGCATTGAGGTGCTGAAGGTCATGGACAATGTGTAGTAAGCCATTCTTCTTTTTGATGCAAAACCACCTTGAGTGGTACAAGGTGTTGGAGGGCTTGTACACACCTGCCATGATCTTCTGCTTAAATAGATTGATGACATTGTCCATGATGCCAGTAAGGATGGGGATGTTTCTGTGGACCCACAGGGTGTGCACAATCATCAGGATTTTGATGGGCTTGAAGTTATCATTGTGGAAACATCCACACCCATTGTTGGTCTAAGCAAGGGCAGTTTCATTGAGTTTGAGGACATGGTGGGCAAGCTTGAGCTCCTCAGGTTGTAAGAAGTCAAATTTATTGAGTTGAAGGTTGTTGAGATGTTCCTGTGTGAGGCATGTTCCTGGTGTGAACATGGCTGGGTGAGTTGAAAGCAGAGGGAGCAAGAGCAAGGGGTCTTTGGAGCATTGCCAGATGATATAGAAGTCTTTAGGTAGGGAAGCTATGATGGGGTGGACTTTGTTCATAGCTTTCTTATAGACCAGGATGGGTGTGGTGGGAATGAGGAGAGAGTCAATAATATTTTGACCAGGTGCATCTATACAGGGTGGTGCCAGGCATATCTGGTAAGACAGGATGTGAATGCATCCCACTTGTGTGCATCACTCATGTGCCAGGATGAAGATTTTTCACTCAAGATTGCATGGGTCACTTACTGACACATCATGTTATGGACTGCTGGGCTATTTATGCTTACATCATTTTTTACTATATATAGTATTTGCTTTCTCATGGACTGGCAGGGAGCCCTTTCCACATCCATCCCTATACATTACCACACCTCTATTATGCTTCACTGCCCTCCACTTTATGTCGTGTCACCTCAGCTCATTACTAATACGTTCAGACTAATATGCCATCATGTTTCGTAGTCTCACAGCCTCATGATGCCGCTTGAACACGTCATCCAGCCTCTTAGTCATATAGGCTTAGTAAGATGCCATCTAGATGTGTCATCACTTACTTAGTCATACATGCTTACTATCTTGTAGTCATATATGCTTAGTACGATGCCATAGAGACACATCATCCTTTTACTTAGTCATATGTACTTACTGTACATTAGCCACAGGGCCTATAAAAGCCCCCCAAAGCGAGACTCAAGCCTTAAGCTTAGTCTCTTGTATAATACAGGACTTCCAAGTTCATCCCTTATGAACTTAAGCTTAAGAACCATCAGAACCATCCCCTTGCACCTTAGAATGTACCCTAAGGACTGCTAAATTGACTTAGAGCCACATTTGCTCTTCACTTGAAACTCCAAACAAACTCAGACAGAAAGACACCATCTTTCCCACCCAGAACCCAAACCCGAAGGCTGCTAGTAATGAAACTCTAGCCATTTATACGAAGGCCACTAGTAAAGGAACTCTAGTTGTCTATACGAACAAGTCACATACTACAACCTCTGTAATACATGCCGCATACTACGACACACCAGTAGCAACCAGGAGCTGCTCCTACAAGATACCAGAACCCCTTCCATTCATGACCTTAGTGTGAACACCAATGAACTAAGTGCAATACAAGACATCATTGCACCTCCAGACATCACTTCCTCGAAGTGTGAACAGAACAGCCAGCGCTGCTACATGCCATTCAGAACCCACAACCATACAAGTTCTAAAGACAGAACTCCAAGCCTCGAACCATACCAGAAACCAGACTTGGACAAGGCGTCCAAACTCCAAACTGAACTGAACTGAACTTGAACCCTCACACTAAGACATGTGACATCCTAGCGTGACACATCAATGCTCCTGTTAGGCATAGCTGATAAAGTGCAGCTGAAGAGAGGTGTTCACACAGAGAGATAACTCTGTAGGAGATGAGACATCTTGCTCACTCCCAAGGGTGTATTTATAGTCTCTATGGTCTACATATGTCCATAAGCCCTTAAGGGGTGAGTACAGGTGTCCACAAAACCACATATATACTATATTCTACATTTGGGTGAGTCTGACAAGTCTGCACATACCCTAAGCCCTTGGAAGGCAGATGCATAAGCATAGAATCAGTCTAAAAGGTCTGTATGTGAATGTAACTACATGATCATAAGGACAGTAAGTAAAGTGTCAATCTGAAACAGTTCAATCATTCAATAATTGGGTCAGATGACAAAATAGAGTGTTTAGATCAGCCATAAGGGCATAATCACATTATTCTAGGGTACCATACATACAGTAAAGGGTCCTAGATGTTTTGGTTCCATCTTCTTTGATGGTGCCTTTGTTTTAATCTTTCATACATCCAGCCAGACTTTGTCTTCAGCCTGGAATGTCCTCACTGGTTTCATTATGGCTGTCTTCTTCCATAATGCTTAATGCCTATTTCCCTTGCTTTGGTTAGTTCTTTGAGCCTGATATCTACTGCTGGTACTTCTTCATCTCCTTTGTCCATATTGCCTGAGGGTTGCATCCCATGATTAGCTGATAGGGGGTGTGGCACATTCCCTTATATTCCCATGAATTATGAGTGAAACCACTACTGGGAGGTATGTAGCCCAGTTATCCTACCTTCCATTAACAAAGTGTTTTAGAAAGGTTTCAATCCACTGGTTTATCCATTCACTTTGTCCATCTGTCCTAGGGTGAAATGCAGTGCTAAGGTTCTGTGTTGTTCCTAGTGCTTTGCATAATGTTTTTGTGAAATTCCCAGTAAAATGTGGGTCCCTGTCAGATATGATGCATTTGGGGGTTCCAAACCAGGGGAAGAGGTGCTGAAGGTACAGTTGTGCCACTCCTTCTCCAGTGATTTCCTTGTTACAGGGTAGGAATTTGACTGCTTTGGAACACCCTTGGTCTACAATGGTGAGAATGATGTCATATCCTTTAGACTTTGGTAATTTAGTTTGAAGTCCATGGACATGTATTGGAAAGGTCCTTCTTCTACTGGGGTGTCAAAGTGGTGTAGGGGGGCTTTTGCAGTTCAGATGGTTTTGTTTTCCTGACATTTGGCACATCCTCTGACATATTTTTCAACAAAGTCTCAAAGTTTAGGGCCATGGTAGTGTCTTTTGACTAGGTCCCAAGTGTTTGAGATCCCTGGGTGGCCACCTGTGGGTGCATCATATATTTCTTTGAGGGTTTGTTGTTGCTTCTTGTTGTCATTTGGGAGGTACAGAGTTCAAATAAATAGGTTATCAGGGAGGATGGTAGTTTGTTCATTGTTTACCCCCTCTTCAAGGTCTTTTCTTTGTGATAGAAGGTCTGCAATGGTGTTTTGTTTTCCTGGAAAGTGATGGATGATGAAGTTGTAGTCTGTCAAGTAGTTTATCCATCTTACTTGTCTAGGTGTTACTTTTCACGCCACTCAGAAGTATTTCAGGTTGTCATGGTCTGAGCACACTTTGATTTGATGCCTAGCTCCTAGAAGGAAGTGTTTGAAGAACTTAACTGCTGAGACTATTGCCAGCAGTTTCCTGTCATAGATATCATAGTTGCATTCTGCTTGATTAAGTAACTTTGAAAAGAACATGACTGGGTGTTGTCCATCTTCAAACTCCTGTGTTAGGGTGGCTCCAATGGCATAGTCAGATGCATCTGTGTCTAATGTGAATGGTTTGATTTGGTTAGCATTCCTGAGGATGGGGTAGGATGTGAATTTATTTTTGAGGTATTGGAATGCCCTGTTGGCCTTTTGGCTCCATTCCCATTTCTTGCTCTTCTTTGTTAGCTCATGAAGTGGTCACACAATTAGGGAATAATGGTCAATAAAGTCCTTGTAGAAGTGCCCAAAGCCTAGGAAGGCCCTGAGTTCCCTGACTGTTATAGGGATGAGCCAGTCTGTAATTCCTTTGACTTTGACTGGATCCATTTTGACATGTCCGCTTCCTACTAGCATTCCTAGATATTCCACTTCTGTGTTGTGGAAGTTGCACATCTCTGGTTTGAGATAGAGGTCATTTTCTTGTAAGACTTCTAGGACCTTGATTACTTCTTTGCAGTGGTCTTCCTAAGTTCCATTGGTGGCAATGAGGATGTCATCCATATAGATAAACATGTTCCCTTTGGCTAATTGGTCTCTGAAGATGAAGTTCATACTTTGGAAGGTGGCTGAGGCATTCCTCATTCTGAAGTATATTACTTTTGGTTGAAAGAAGCCTCTGTTCATTTTAAAGGCTGCTTTATGTTGGTTTTCTAGACAGATGAGGATGTTATTGTACCCCCAACATACATCAAACTTGGTGAAGTGTTTCTTCCCTGAAAGTTGAGGTATTAGGTCTCTAATCAAGGGTAGGGGGTAGTTGTTTGGGATAGTCCATTCATTGAGCTTTCTATAGTCTTGGACTGGTCATACTGTAGTTCTTTTCCTGGTGTTCCTTTAGAAACTCTTCCAATGCTTCTTGTTCTTTGGGTGATAGGGGGTAGACTTTACAGTCAAATGATGCTGGAGCATCTGGTTTTAGATCTATAGCATGGTCCCAAGGTTTTGATTCTGGGATCCACTTTGATGCTTCTTCACTGAAGACTTTCTGGAATGGGTGGTATTTTTCTGGTACTATTTGATCCCAGGTCTTCTTGTCTTTCTTTTCTGCTTCTTGGATCACCAAGTGTGTAGATGTGGTGGTTTTCCTGATTTGGGAAAGCACCTTCTATTTATGAGCATCAGCTGTGGATGCCACAATGCTCCCTTCAATGGTTCCTTTTTTCCAATCAATTTTTTAGTTCATTGGTGGCCAAGAATGGGTATCCCAGGACAATGTTATCATGTCCTAAGTTAGTGACAAAGAAGGGGAATTTTTTTATGATTCCTTGATGTTGAATTTTGAGTTCTACTTTGTCAATAATTTTCCCAGCCTGGTTGATGGTTCCATCAATGTTCCTGGCGATTCTTGGTTTCTGGAGGGGTACTGTGGGGATCTGGAAGTGTTTTATGAGCTTGTGGTGGATGAAATTCTCTGTGGCTCTGCTGTCGACAAGTGCTGTTGCATCAGCCCTTCTGTTCTGTAAATGTAGTATTATTTGAGTTTGCACTGATCAAATCTTGGGTATAAATACATTATTTGAGAACAGTGCCCAAATGATGGCCATGTCATTCAGGCAGTCAAAAAATCCACTCCTTTGGCTTGCATCACATTCATCCATTGCACCTTCTTGTCATCGGAGAAGGTGACCATTCTATTGACCATATCTTTGATTTTGTCCATTTCCTGAGGTTCTTCTTCAGCCTCTTCCATTTCCTCTTCTTCTTCATAGTATTCATTGTTACTTTGTCCATCTTAATGTTAGATGGTTTCTGGAGCAGCCTCTTCTTGGTGGGACAGTTCTTGGCCATGTGCCCTTGCTTGCTACATTCAAAGCATTGTCCTTCTTCTCTGTGCTTCTTCTTGGCTTTATCAGTTTCTGCTTTCCTAATGGTATCCACTTGCATAGGAGTGCCATTGGTGTAAGGGCATCTCTGAGTGAACTGGGGTTTAGGAGGTGCAGCTGCATGACAGGGTGGTGGTCTCTTGGGTCCCCAGTTTGGCATTGGCCATTTCTCTTCTCCAACTATCAGGTTCTCCTGCTCCTGTACTGTGAATTCCTTCTAGACTGCCTGGACATAACCATCAAAGGTGGTTAGTCCAGGGTGCATTCTGAGTGTTTATTGTCCTAAACCAGATAGTAGTCCTTGTAGGAACATTTGTAGAATTCCTGGTGCATCAAGTGCATATCCAGCTTTTATAGTTATGCTCTTGAACTGAGCTATGTATCTGTCTAGTTCACCTTGTTTCATTCTGAGTTGCTGGAGCATGGTGTAGCTTTGGTAACCTTGTGGATATTAGTGAATGCAGTGGTAAAGCTGTTTCAAATTCTGCCCAGTGGACTTCATCTTACATGGGTACATTGTTGGTGTGGTGTTGATCACTCAGTGATCAACTTGTTGGTAGACCCAGTCATTGACTAGGGGTCCTCTGATATAGGACAAGGCTAAGGCTGCTCATTTGTATGGGACTTGCATTGCTTCATTGTCTTCATTGAGCAGTTTGTAGAGTTTGAACTCCCTTAGGAACTTGTCACTTTGACTTCTGTCTCCTATGTATATTTCTGGGGGTGTGCCATTCCATTTTCCATTGGCATGGCCTGGAGGAGGAGCAGCTTATGCTCCTGCTTGTTGTGGTCCTGGGGTGGCCCTCCTGCAGGTGGCTGGGGTTGCTGAGGTTGCTGGGGTGGTATGTTAGCCATAAAGACTTGTATAGGTGGCTGAGGCAGTGGCAGGTCTGGTTGTTGGTCTACTGGGGTTATTTGGATCTGTGGCCTGATGTAATAGATTGCTAGAAGGTTGACTTGTTTGCCTAGTTGTTCAACATCTTCTAGGAGTTGTGGTTCCTGTTCAGGGGGTTGTGGGGCTTTAGTTGGCTTATGGTGTGCAGGAGTTACTCTGTGGTATGTAGGGGGGTCAGCTTCTTCTGGTGTATGAGGTCTGTCTTCAGATCCTTCACTGGCAGTATGTTCATCTCCATTTCCTTCTTCAGAGGAGTCATGTGCTTCACTTCTTGGTTCCCTAGGGGAGTGGAGGTCAGTGGAATGGGTGCAAGGGGTGTGAGTTTCTGGTGCTGTGGCTTCTAGTTCTTCTGCAACTACTGCAGGGGTTAATGTGACTCACTGAGCCTGGTAATTAGGGTGGTAGGGGTTGTCTACTGGTGGAATCCTGTTCCTGCTCCTCCATGTTCAATTCTGTCTGAGTTGTATGCCCAAAGAACACTGTTTTCATCTCTGATGAGGGTGTACCAGTATCCATGGATAAATTCAACTGGTATCTTCTGATTGCACTGATTTGGGCTGGGGATGTCAAGGGTGTATCCTGGTATGTTCCTTGGACTGTCCAATAGATATTTTGTCCTGTGATGTAATCTGGGAGATTTGGTTCTGATCTTTGTTCAAGGCAGACCCTCTGGCTTCTTTCAAAAGCTTTAGGGTAGACAAGTGGTTCTCTTTGGAATTCTTCTGTAGTGACTGATAAGCTTGGTCTAATGTCACACTGGACTGAGCGTGGCAGTTCTGTTGATGTTTCTGTCTGGCAGCTCCCTTGGCTGCTTATTCTCTTTGTCTGGTGGTTAGTTCATCTGGTCTATCTCTATCCCTCTGCTGTAAGTGTAGGATGATATCTGTGTCAGTGACTGTCATCTTGATCATCTTCTGTGGAGTTCTAACACCTTGTTAGAATGGCTGTTGGTAGTGGTGGTGCTGGCTGTATTTGTCCCCTGTTTCCCAAAGGAGGAAGGGGATCTAGATGTAAAGGAGTTGATTTGGATACTTAGGATGTGTATCCAAAGGAAGGGATGTCTGGAGTGCTGATACACCTTATATTGCACTTAGTTCATTGGTATGCCACTAAGCTGTGAATGGAAGGAGCTGCTCCTTGGTTCTGGGTTGCTAGTGCAGAGGGGTGGTTCTATAGAGCACTGAGAGGTCGTTACTCAGTGACCTTCATCTGTGTGTGTGTGTGTGTGTGTGTGTGTGTGTGTGTGTGTGTGTGTGTGTGTGTGTGTGAAGAAAGGCAACACCTTTCTGAGTGCTTAACATATGCATCAGAGTTTGAAGAGTTCCAATCAGGACTTGGTTTACTATATATGGTAGATTAAGTGAAACATGTCACTAAGTCACTTAGCAGACCCTAGGGTATGTTCTAGGGCACAAGTGGAAAGGGAAAGGGGGTTTGAAGCTTCAGATCACTTGGAGGATTGCTCTGAGAATGTCTAAGATTCACAAGAGACCAAGCTTAAGGCTTTGGTCCCATTCTATGAGCATATTTATACATGGTTATTTAAGCAAGTTTCTGGCAGCGATTGACATGTTTCAGCAGCAGTAAGGCCACAAACACTGTTAGCAGATTAGTGTAAGTACTTTAGTAAGTAGCCAAGGCAACACAACAGCAGTCTAGGGTGGCAAGAGCATAATAGAGGGTATGTAAAGTAAGGTGGGGGAAGTGATGACGACTCTGGCCAGACTGTGAGAAATATGTACATATACAGACAAAAGATTAGTAAGCATAAGCATCCCAACTGTCCACCATAACAGGATGGATGTGGAAGCAGCTTCCTGCCAGTCCATGAGAAAGCAATTACTATATATAGTTAAAAATGATGTAAGCATAAATAGTCTGGCAGTCCATAACAGTGCAGGTGGAGCAAGCTGGCTAGGGAGCAAAGTGATAGACATGGTAGGCACAGGTGCCAGCATAGCTGTAGGGGTCATGGTAGGTTGCTGTGGGCTAGAGGTAGCAGAGGGTATAGACTGGCTAGATGATGAGGTTGTTGAGATGGAATGTCTGCACAGCTATGCCCAGACTGGACAGTCTCATGCTCAGGGGTTCGGTAGAACCAGCCCAGACATTACAAGGGGCACTTAATGCTCCAGGACAATTACAGACTTAGTGAGCACATGTTGGCACATGGACTGTATGGACACCTACGTACGTATGATACCCTAGAACAATGTGATTACACCCTTATGGCTGATCTAAGAACTCTCTTTTGTTATCTGACACAATTATTGTATGATCAAACTGTTTCAGATTGACACTTTACCTACTGTCTTTATGATCATGTAGTTACAGTCACATACAGACCTTTTTAGTATGGTTCTACACTTATGTGTACCCCTTCTGAGGGCTCAGGGTATGTGCAGACTTATTGGACTTGTCCATATGTAGAATATTGTGATTATGCGATATTGTGGATGCCTGTACTCACCCCTTAAGGGCTTATAGACATATGTAGACCATAGGGACTATAAATACACCCTTGGGCATGAGCAAGACATCTCATCTCCTACAGAGTTCTTTCTCTGTGTGAACACTCCTCTTCAGCTGCACTTCATCAGGTTATGGGCCCTGTGCTCTTAAAACTTACAACCACTACACAAAGTTCTATCGCTCACAACCATTTCTAACAGTGAGTAAACATCTTTGTTTGCTGTGTACTCCAACTAGCAAACCCGCTGAGCCCATAGGGGTAAGCAATCTGGCTAGGTCTGTGCTGGGGTCTTAAGGACCTTGTGTGAGGTGCATAATGGACCTAGGCATAAGTGACATGCACTAAACCCCCTCTAGTGTTGCATGCTATACTACACATTACTATATCTTAGTGTAGAGCGCCTTATGTGCTTAGGTGGGTCTGGGGAAGCTCAGACTGGCTATAGGCCTGGTGAACGGTTGGCTGTCTGCCCTTCAGTGGGAGCAGCTTTGGGTCTATGACAAGGTGGGGGTTAGTCACACCCCTAGCACTTGGGCCTAGTTACAACTGTGCCACACTACATAAATAAAGTAGACACACTGTTGTGGTGGACAGTTGGGACGCTTATGCTTACTAATATTCTGTCCATATATGTATGTATTTCTCACAGTCTGGCCAGAGTTGTCATCACTTCCCCCACCCTACTTTACATACCCTCTATTATGCTCTTGCTGCTCCAGACTGCTGTTGTGTTGCCTTGGCTACTTACTAAAGTACTTACACTAATCTGCCAATGGTTTTCATGGCCTTACTGCCGCTGAAACATGTCAATCGCTGCCAGAAACTCCACTTAAATAGTCATGTATAAATATGCTCATAGAATGGGACCAAAGCCTTAAGCTTGGTCTCTTGTGAAACCTAGACATTCTCAGAGCAATCCTCTGAGTGATCTGAAGCTTCACAGGCCTTTCCCCCTCTCACTTGAGCCCTAGAATTACCCTAGGGTCTGCTAAGCAACTTAGTGACGTGTTTCACTTAATCTACCATATATAGTAAACCAAGTCCCAATTGGGAACTCTTCGAACTCCGACACATACATTAAGCGCTCAGAAAGGTGTTGCCTTTCTTCACTTCAGACAGATGAAGGTCACTGAGTAATGGACCTCTCAGTGCTCTATAGAACCTACCCCATCTGCACCAGAAACCCAGCAGGAAGGAGCAGCTCCTTCCATTCACAACCTTAGTGGCATACCAACAACTAAGTGCAATACAAGGCGTATCAGCACTCCAGACATCCCTTCCTTTGGATATGCATCTTAAGTATCCAAATCAACTCCTCCACATCTAGATCCCCTTCCTCCTTCAGGAGATAGAGGACAACAGTAGCCAGCACCGCCACTACCCACAGCCATTCTGACAAGGCATTAGAACTCCACAGAAGATGACCAAGACAACAGTCACCAACACAGATATCATCCTACACATACAGCAGAGGGATAGAGACAGGCCAGATGACCTAACCCTCATACAAAGAGAACGAGCAGCCAAGAAGGCTGCCAGACAGAAACATCGACAGAACTGCCACAATCAGTCCAGCGTGACACACACAGTAGTCTAGGCATGTGGGTCTGACTGGCATAAGTACCCATTGTGGCCTCTGGGGTGCGACGCCCCACAGTCAGGATATCCATCCCCTAGCTACTTAGTCATGTGCCCAATCATCTAGGCATTAATCAGAGACTCCACAGACCCACTAGAGCAGCAGATATTTCACATCTGCATCCTCTAGGGAAGTGGCTGCTGGCTCATCTCTGACATGACTCCCCTGGAGCTGCAGGTAGCACTTCAGTGGTATTAGGACTACTATAAAAAGCCTCACTATAACTACCATACATAGAAGCACACGCAGAGGCAGGACACATTAGTGTTCTGGCCATACAGTACCACAGACAGGAGGCGGCACTCTACCACACCTGTGTGCTAGCAGGGACTCATGCTGACCACTCCTCGCACAGTCACAATATGTCCTCTTGACCCAACACTCCCACAAACACAGTCTTGGGCAACCCACCCCTCTCACAGCCAGCTATATTGATGTGTGTATCAAATGCATTCCAGTCCAGTTTTGCCATACTATCAGGAGTTAAGCTCCAACAATTTGATGGTACTGGGTGGTCGGAATGGTCAGGCACTTTTGAACCAATTATGACAATTTATGAAGCAGAAGACCACTTGCACTTCTGGAGCTGCCCCACTGGCTCTGATGTAGACAAGTGGAAGCAATACACAATGCCACTCAAGGCATACTTCTGTCTGTACATGACCATGGGAGTCTACTCCCAATCTCTGACAAATCCACCTACCCGACACTCAAGGACAGGTGGGACCAGCTCAAGAGGCTCTATGGTGGAGTCTCTGGAAGCACCACCGTCTTCAACAACTGGATCATGCTCACTCAAGCCAGGCTGGACAAGAGCCAGCCGATGGGACCACAGCTCACCAAGCTGAATGAGTCCTGCATCAACCCTGCCAATGCCAAGATGGGTGTCACTGACACCCAATATTGTTTTATCATACTCTGCACTCTCCCCAACTCTTCGAGGTCTGACCTCCACCATTCTTGCTGCGGGACCCCACTGCTTTAACTGGGTGAAATTATAGCCTGCATTCAGAATGAAGAAGGTCGTAGGTCTGGCAGCTCCACCTCCCTCAATGCAATCACCCCAATCAAGGGGAAAGGCAAAGGCAAAACGGCTCCAAAAAAAGGAGAAGCATGCCAATCTTGTTGCCATACTGCAACAAGAAAGGGCACATCAAGCCTGATTGCCAAAGAAGAAGAAGGATGAGGCAGATGCAAAAAGAAACAGGAGAGCAGCAGCGCAACAAGGCTGTAAATAGTCATGTTGTAGACACAACCACCTCCATTGAGGAGGTCAATGACATGGTATTTCCTTGTGCACTGTGAGTAAATCATTGGTTAATAGACAGTGGGGCTACCCATCATATCACTCCCCACCGCTCTGACTTTGTCACTTATACACCAGTCAAAGGGACCATACATCTCAGTGACAAGCAGGGTACTGTAATTTCACAGTCAGGTGTGGGAACCACTGTTTTCACAAGCCTGCAGGGAGTACGGATCAGCCTAAAAGATGCTATATATGCACCCAACATAGGAAATCGCATTCTATCGCTTGGATCCATCTTGGATAAAGGGGCTGCTGTGCCTTTCCACTCGCGTGGCTTCGACATTATTGTCGCAAACAAAGTCATGGCTTCAGGATACCATGAAGGTCACCTATTCTGGGTTGACTCTGACACTGGGGCACTGAACATGCACCATAAGGAGTCTACCACACTCCATACCTGGCATCAGCACATGGGGCATATGTCCCATCACACATTAAAAGAGCATGGTCCCTCTGCCCTACAAGGCATGGACTTCTCTGGTGTCGACATGGCAATACCTACACTGTGCCATGGTTGTGAGACAGGCAAATCCACTCACAAACCCTTCCCGTCCTCCTCTAAGAGGGTGACCCAAATATTAGAAATAGTTCACTCAGACTTAGCAGGTCCTATGCAGACCAAGTCATTGCATGGCTCCTTCTACACAGCTACCTTTATTGACAACTACACTAGCCTCACAGTCGTCTACTTCTTAAAAACAAAAGACAACTTTTTGGATGCACTGAAAAAATACATTAATTGGGCAACCACCCAAACCTCCAAAAAATTACACGTCCTATGGTCTGATAGAGGTGGTGAATACACAGGGGCTACAGTCCAAGCTTTCATGAATGAGAAGGGTATAGAACATCAGTTAATGATGCTGGGTACACCCCAGTAGAACGGAAAGGCTGAGTGGTTCAACCACACCATTATGGATAAGGCAATGTCCATGCTTCACCAAGCTGGCTTGTCAAATGGCTTTTGGGAGCATGCTATAAGCACTGCGGTTCACATCTACAACCATACTCCCATCTGCTCACTGGAGTGGAAGACCCCTTATGAGCAATGGAATGCTGGTCACGTTTTGGATGTCTCATACTTCTGCATCTTCAGATGCAAGGCATATATGCATGTGCCAGCTGACAAGTGACATAAGCTCAACATGAAAGCGCTGCCCATTGTCTTCGTTGGGTATGAGGCTGGTAGTAAGGGATACCACCTCTGGGATAAAAGTACCTGCTCTGTTTGAGTGTCAAGGGATGTGACATTTGACGAGAGTAGCTTTCCCACTGTAGACAAGAGACTGAGCCTTCGACACACCAAGGGCTCACTGCATCTCCTCCTCCTATCCCCATTCCATTTATTCCAGTGAATGCAGAACCTAACATGTCTGCAACACCACTACCCCCACACACAGCATCACCTACTTCCTCTTCTGAGGATGAAGATCAGGTTGACAACTTACTTGAACCCAAAGTAGAGCAGCCCACTACACCACCCACCCAAGGCACTCTTCCCCCTTCTATGCCTATTGTTAAGTGCCCTCCTCCTTCTATGCCACCACCTTGCCCTTCTGCTTCACGAACCTATAAGCAAGCAGAAGAGTCTCCACTGGATCCTATGATTCCAGAGGGATTTGCCAAGTGCTTCGTCGCTCCCAGGCAATCGGCACATGTGCTGGTACCAAATCAAAGGTACTTCAATAAGGATAACGCTGAGGCACCTGGCACCCAGCAGCTAGGGCACGTGTCACACTAGGATTCACGTGTCTTAGTGTGAGGGTTTGGGTTTGGTTTGGTTGGTTTCGGTTCTGCTTTTGGACACCTTGTCCAAGTCTGGTTTCTGGTATGGTTCAAGGTTTGGAGTTCTATCCTTTAGAACTTGTACGGTTGTGGGTTCTGAATGGCATGTAGCGGGCCAGCTGTTCGTTCACACTTTGAGGAAGTGATGTCTGGAGGTGCAATGATGTCTTGTATTGCACTTAGTTCATGTTCACACTAAGGTCATGAATGGAAGGGGTTCTGGTGTCTTATAGGAGCAGCTCCTGGTTGCTACTGGTGTGTTGTAGTATGCAGCATGTATTACAGAGGTCGTAGTATGCGACTTGTTCATATAGATGACTAGAGTTCCTTTACTAGTGGCCTTCGTATAGACGGCTAGAGTTCGTTACTAGCAGCTTCAGGTTCGGTTCTGGGTGGGAAAGACGGCATCTTTCTGTCTGAGTTGTTTGGAGTTTCAAAGTGAAGAGCAAATGTGGCTCTAAGTTGATTTAGCAGGCCTTAGGGTACGTTCTAAGGTGCAAGAGGATAGTTCAGATGGTTCTTAAGCTTAAGTTCACAAGGGATGAACTAGAAGTCCTGTATTATATAAGAGACTAAGCTTAAGGCTTGAGTCTCGCTTTGGGGGGCTTTTATAGGCCCTGTGGCTACTGTACAGTAAGTACATATGACTAAGTAAAGGGATGACACGTCTCTATGGCATTGTACTAAGCATATATGACTACAAGATAGTAAGCATGTATGACTAAGTAAGTGATGACGTGTTCAGATGGCATCCTACTAAGCCTATATGACTAAGAGGCCAGATGACATGTTTAAGCGGCATCATGAGGCTGTGAGACTATGAAACACGGCGGCATATTAGTCTGAATGTATTAGTAATGAGCTGAGGCAACACGACATAAAGTGGAGGGCAGTGAAGCGTAATAGAGGTTTGGTAATGTATAGGGATGGATGTGGAAAGGGCTCCCTGCCAGTCCATGAGAAAGCAAATACTATATATAGTAGAAAATGAGGTAAGCATAAATAGTCTGGCAGTCCATAACAGCACATGGAATTGTTTGCCATGGCTTACATAGGAAGGGATCTGGTTACTTACGCTGAGGCTCTAAAGTCTAAAGATGCCGATGAGTGGCAGAAGGCCTGTCAATATGAGATAGACACCTTAGTTAAAAATGACACATGGGAGTTAGTCAATCTCCCGGTGTGCCGCAAAGCTGTAAAATCGAAATGGGTTTTCAAGTTGAAAGCTGATGGCTGCTTCCATGCCAGCTAGTGGTGAAGAGATTTATGCAGATCCCTGGTATAGATTATGATGAAACCTTCTCCCCTGTCACACATTTTGAGTCTCTCAGACTCCTCCTAGCGTTAGCTGCACTAGAAGACTGGCACATACACCAGATGGACATCAAGTTGGCATTCCTCAATGGTGTGCTTGACAAGAAGATCTACATGGAGCAACCACAGGGTTTCATTGTCACTGGAAAGGAGAATAAAGTATGCAGGCTTAAAAATCTATTTATGGTCTCAAACAAGCCTCCCACACATGGAACTTGCAATTCCATGGATTCCTTGTGGAACTGGCTTTAAGTGGATGTTCTCCAATGCCAGAGTTTACATTTACATGATGTCTTCATCATGGGGGGAGGATTCATCTCCATTGATTGTCATTCTTTGTGTTGATGACATCACTATTATGGGTGCTTCTATAGAAGCCATCAAGCATTTAAAAATAGATCTACAGAAGTGTTACGAAATGTCAGACCTTGGGGAAATAGAGTCCTATCTGGGGATTCAAATCACTCATGACAGGTCATGTAACTGCATTGAGATCGACCAATCTGGTTACGTACATGATGTACTAGAATGCTTTGGCATGTTGGATGTGAACCCACATAATACCCCACTACCAGCTGGTGCAGACATGCACCTGGTCAAAAATACTGAGCAGGCCTCCTTGCAGAGATAAACACTACCAAAGCCTCATAGGCAGCCTGCTTTATGTACAAATTGGCACTCATCCAGACATTTCCTTTGCTGTATCATGTTTGGCCCAGTATGCAGCAAACCCTCTAAACAACATCTGCCTGCCCAATATTTCTATCCTACCTAGTGGGAACTAAGGACATGCACTTGTGCTATGATGGGGCCAATGGTGATGGCCTTCATAGCTACTCTGACTCCTCTATGGGAGACAATATGGAGGATCATCATTCCACTCTGGTTATGTATTCTTGCTTGCTAAAGTGCAATTTCCTGGTCATCCCATAAACAAAAGACCATCCCCAAAGCACATCTGAGGCAGAGTACATGGCCCTGGCCAATGCGGCCAACCAAGCTGTCTGGTACCGAGGTTTCTTGAAGGAACTTGGGTACACTGTGAGGACCCTGTCCCTCTGCATGGTGACAACAAAGGCGCAGTTGACCTCACCTAAACCCAGTCACCAGCCATCAATCCAAGCACATTGACATTAAGCATCATGTCATTCATGAGTACATAGAGGATGGTCAATTTCTCTAATATGTACACCTACAGAAGAAATGGTTGCAGATGGCTTCACCAAGTTGCTCTCACCACCCTCCTTCTGCGCTTTAACCCTGACATGGGTCTTTGTGCTCCATAATTGTTGGATCACAGGGGGATGTTGAGACGGAACGTCTGCATGGCTATGCCCAGACCAGACAGTCTCATGCTCAGGGGTTTGGTAGAACCAGCCCAGACATTACAAGGGGCACTTAATGCTCCAGGACAATTAAGACTTAGTGAGCACATGTTGGCACATGGACTGCATGGACACCTAGTACGTATGATACCCTAGAACAATGTGATTATGCCCTTATGGCTGATCTAAGAACTCTCTTTTGTTATCTGACACAATTATTGTATGATCAAACTGTTTCAGATTGACACTTTACCTACTGTCTTTATGATCATGTAGTTACAGTCACATACGGACCTTTTTAGTATGGTTCTACACTTAGCATACCCCTTCTGAGGGCTCAGGGTATGTGCAGACTCATTGGACTTGTCCATATGTAGAATATTGTGATTATGTGATATTGTGGATGCCTGTACTCACCCCTTAAGGGCTTATGGACATATGTAGACCATAGGAACTATAAATACACCCTTGGGAGTGAGCAAGATGTCTCATCTCCTACAGAGTTCTTTCTCTGTGTGAACACTCCTCTTCAGCTACACTTCATCAGAGGTGGCAATGGGACAGATGCAAGAGTGGACACAGGTGGAGCAAGCTGCCTGGAAAGCAGAGCAATAGATGAGATGGGCATGGGCATAGATGTAGATGTAGGTGTCATAGTGGATGGCTGGAAGCTAGAGGTGGTAGGCAGGGAAAGCTGGCTAGGATCTGTTGCAGTTGTCATAGAAGCAGGCATAGTGGCTGGTGGCTGAGAGCTAAAGGTGATAGGCAGGGTCGGCTGACTGGAGGAGGTGTTATGGACTGCGGACTATTTATGCTTACATCATTTTTTACTATATATAGTATTGCTTTCTCATGGACTGGCAGGGAGCCCCTTCCACATCCATCCCTATACATTACCACACCTCTATTATGCTTCACTGCCCTCCACTTTATGTTGTGTTGCCTCGGCTCATTACTAATATGTTCAGACTAATATGCCACTGTGTTTCGTAGTCTCACAGCCTCATGATGCTGCATAAACGTCATCCAGCCTCTTAGTCATATAAGGCTTAGTAAGATGCCATCTGAACAGTCATCACTTACTTAGTCATACATGCTTACTATCTGTAGTCATATATGCTTAGTACATGCCTTAGAGACGCATCATCCCTTTACTTAGTCATATGTACTTACTGTACAGTAGCCACAGGGCCTATAAAAGCCCCCCAAAGTGAGACTCAAGCCTTAAGCTTAGTCTCTTGTATAATACAGGACTTCTAGTTCATCCCTTGTGAACTTAAGCTTAAGAACCATCAGAACCCTCCTCTTGCACCTTAGAATGTACCCTAAGGCCTGCTAAATCGACTTAGAGCTGCATTTGCTCTTCACTTGAAACTCAAACAACTCAGACAGAAAGACACCATCTTTCCCACCCAGAACCTGAACCCGAAGGCTGCTAGTAACGGAACTCTAGCCATCTATACGAAGGCCACTAGTAAAGGAACTCTAGTCATCTATACGAACAAGTCACATACTACAACCTCTGTAATATGCTGCATACTACAACACACCAGTAGCAACCAGGAGCCACTCCTACAAGACACCAGAACCCCTTC
>WTXH01000381.1:0-21450 GCA_022376555.1 Russula compacta
TGGTAACTAGGACTCTGATTGCTTGGTTTCTAGGGTCATTTTCTCTGAACCATACTCCAGCTTCACATCTAGCATTGTCAATTCCATTGTTAAAGCATGTGCTATCAGTATATATGGTCTGTTTGTTGTGTCTGACATTTGTTTGGTCATCTAGGAGATGTTGGGCTGAGATCCTTGATATTCTTTCTGGGTCTGTGAATATTCAGAAGCACTCAGATATCTCATTTTTGCATGTTACAAGGTTATGTCCATGCCTACAGCATGGGACTTAACCTTGTTGGGGGCTGCGCCCCCAAACCTCTGCTTTCTCAGAAATGATCTATCTACTGTCTTAAGCCTTGTAATCAAACTTTAGATAGATTACAATGCAATTATAGGTTTATTATAAGGTGATTATCATGGCTGAGATGTAATAAAAAGAAATAGATATGCATGGTGCACACTTGAATGGGTATGTCACCGGCAATGGCAGTGACACATTAGACTTTGTCAGTAGTGCAAATACTGAAGGTTTTGAGAAGAGACTCAGCAGGCGCCTCTATTACAGCATGTCACACCAGGGTAGGCATGTCGGGGTTCTTCAATGTAGTTCTAGTGGTTCTGCTAATTACTTCAGCCTTCCTTGTCTAAGAAGGTTTCGGTTGATGTCAATGGTCATCTTCTGCAGGAGTCAGCCTACTTCAGGCTTAAAGTGGATGGTGTAGTGATGGCAAGCAGTGGTGCTCAGGAGGGATAGGAGTAGGAGGTTGGTGATGAGGAGGACAAGGCGTTAGAAGACAAGGGAGAGGAAAAGACAGGTTATGTCTCTCTGTACTGGTGTTCAATTGTGGTTCAATGCTGAGATGTGAGAAGGATTGCTTGCAATCCTGAGTGATCTGGTTTGGTTTCTGGAGTGAAGAATCCACGCAGTGGATTCTGAGCGACTGGTTTCATTTGACCTAAGTTCATCTAGGCTTGAACCAAAAGGTTCCTGTTCATATGGCTTTCAAGAAGCTTGTGTATTCAATGCACTTTCTAATGCATCTAACCCAGTTGGCTTTCACAACTGTGGTTTGTGTCTTTCTGAGGATTGGGTCTAAGGGCATCGTCCCTTGACTGAATGTTCTTTGGAGTCACTCCTTGTTCTGAGCTGACTTATCGGTTTCAAATATTGATGAGGACGCCATGTTACTAAACCGGCTTGTGTTCTAGGTCTGTCTTAGTTCTTAGTACTAGCCACCTTGGCTGTCACAGAGCGGCTTGCGTGGGGGCAAGAGAACCACTGATGGCATATGAGGGTGCGCTAAACCCCCAGGTGTGGTAGGCCTGTCTAGGCCTGGGGTTGGTAATACAGGTTGGACTTTAGTCATCGTATGTCAGCGAGCTTCGTCAGTCCTCAGTCAGCATATTAGTTAGCCGGATGACCAGAATATGGTCGAGTAAGCAGCAGTAGTCATCGTGTACAGTAGTACTTGTACGCGTGCGCGTACGGAGACGAGACTCTAAGTCAAGTCTCCTTGTCTCACAAACAAGAGTAGTGACTTCGTTCTATTGTCTCTGGGAAAGCCGTGGCTTGTTTCACTTTCCTCAGCCTCCTGTGTTTGCTTCTCTGTGTCCCTCAAGTCGCGGGCACACCGAACGTCAACTCTAGTTCTAGCACCATCAACGAGTCGCTCGGCAGCGATAGTAGTTACTTCCCACCTGCAGTAGTGGGCGCGTCCGCTGAGTTATCTGAGGTTTCCTCTGAAACGAGGGATACTAACAACGTCTAAGTGTCACTGCTCTCGCCGGTGACATTAGACTCGACTTCTTTACCACCACGGCCCCTGTAGAGAGACAATACATACAACTTCCCATTGACCGGGAACGAGCGCTGCAAAATACCGTGGTTTACTGGGAAGACCAAACCTTTCCCTTTCACGCATACACGATCCAGTAGGAGGGACGCAAATCAGAGCAGTTCATCTGCATAACAGACATTGGTACACCCTCAACTGGGGAAACGAAGGAGAGTCCCCATTTCTCGATCAGAGAGCACGACGTATTGACCAATACAACGGAGACACAAGGAATAGCAGTAAATACGTACAAAGAAGCACCCACCATCAAAGACTGGGCCAAAGGATCAGACAGCAAAGAAGAGGAAGACCTCCTGACCAACAGATTCGGAACTCACCGTTGATTTATCTGCCGCCATCACTGCTCTTGCAGATCTATCCCTAACAGCTGAACCAGTCACCATAGCCACCATGTCAACGGCAGCAACGGCAGTAACCACAACCCAAGCAGGAGGAAGAACTGGACCACCCCTGGAGGTGGAAGTGGAGGACCAAGTGGAGGCAGAGGTCCTCCAGGAGGTGGACCACCAGGTGGAGGAGGAGGAGGCCCACCAGGAGGCGGACAACCACAACAACCAATTCAAGCAGATGACAAACCTATGGGGAGCCCTACCAACGATCTTCGAAGGAGATCGAGCCAAAGCTGAGAGCTTCTTAAGAGAACTCCGAGCATACTTCCTGTTAACCATAATGTCCCATCATTAGCGTCCTTCATCAAACGAGTGGCCATAGCCCTCATGTGCATCAAAGGAACAGAAGTCAATCGGTGGACGGAACAACAGCTAGACTGGCTAGGGACACTCCAACCAGCGGACGACGCACGTGCAGTCTGGACAACGTTCGTACAAAATTTTGAGAACCGCTTTCTTGACTCGCAAAAGGCGCAGAAGGCACGCATCAGATTGCAGGAGTTAAAAATGAGATGGCCAGAAATAGATGAGTACATCTCTACATTCGAAAGCATAGTGCATGAGGCTGGCTACAACCCGATGGATCAGAATACCATGCAGCTATTTCTACAAGGACTACCGCATAGCATCGGACAAAAAGTGTTGGAAGACATGGCTGTCAACACCTACAATCAAATGAAGGCCAAGGCTATCAACGTGACAGCATCACAACGAATCATTGATGCCTTGTACACACACCCTAACAACAACAACAACGCCAGACGCACCCCGTTCCAGAGTAACTGGCAGTATCGTGCTCAGCAACCGCAAAACCCTCGACCACCACGACAAGGATTTGGGCAAACCCCCTACAACTCGACCACAGCACCTAGAGCATGGAATAATCAACCAGTGCCCATGGATGTAGACCGAACTTGAGCACCTCGAGGAAACTGGCGAGGACGAGGTGGAGGCCCACCCAGAGGAAACGTGGTAAGAACGGACGACCATAGAACCCAAAGAGGGGCGCAGGGTGCGTGCTTCACCTGTGGACAACAGGGACATTTTGCTCGTGCCTGCCCCACCAAACAGCACCGAGCAAACACACGCACCGCCCAGCTCATTGACTGGACGCCCGAAGACAACGAAACCGAGTCCAACATCTCGAAAGTGGATCACCTCCACCAACAACTCGAGACCCTCTTGTCCGAAGACCAGGAAGAGTTGATGAATCGTCTCGGAGCGAAGGAAGGAAATTTTTCGGAGGCCTAATCCATGCAGCCTGGATTAGGAAGATCGGATCAGATAGGATGTATCTCTCTGTACGAAAATCTATGCAGCTACGTTTATTCATCCATCTATCCAAGAAGAGGGCCGAAACAATAGCGCTCCTAGATTCAGGAGCGACCAAGAATTTCATCAGTATGCAGTACGCTAAGGAAATGTGATTCCCCATCAAACGGCTGGAAAGACCAAGACCAGTCTATAACGTCGACGGGACTAGAAATAAGAACGGAGATATAGAAAATTACACAGACTTAGAAATGCAGACGGGGAGTCAAAGGACTTGGCTGCGATTCTTTCTTACTGATCTGGGAGAACAAAAGGTTATCCTAGGATATCCGTGGTTTGCAGCCACACAGCCAAAAATCGACTGGGCACGAGGCTGGCTCGAAAGCGATCAATTACCCCTTATTCTTCGAACCAAGTTAGCAACCCAGGTACGGATAGGAAAGTGCAGAACAACCCCGCGAGGCCACGAAACACCCTTAAAATGAACCAAGATCATACAAGGGTCCATCCACATGGCCAAGCTTATCATCCCTGCAGCGAAAGGAAAAGGGCAAACGTTGGCGTCGAAGCTAGCCGAAGAAGCAGGATCCCACAAAGGGAGTGGCAAAATCCCAACTAAATATCAGCGACATGCTCACGTTTTTAGCGAAGAAGCCGCCCAACGATTCCCTGAACTGCGTATCTGGGATCACGCGATCGAACTAAAACCAGAAGCACCATCTTCGATACCAGGCAAAGTGTATCAACTCACACAGGAGGAACAGAGAGCGCTGTTGGAATTCGTCAACACGCAACAAAAGAAAGGCTACATACGCCCCTCCAAAAGCCCATACGCAGCACCTTTCTTCTTCATCAAGAAGAAAGACGGAAAGTTGCGCCCAGTGCAGGACTACCGTCGCTTAAATGAGTGGACTATTCATAACCGTTACCCCCTCCCACTGATTCCAGAGCTGATAGCGAAAGTCCAAGGAGCAAAACTCTTCACAAAGTTTGACATCCGATGGGGGTACAACAACATCCGCATCAAGAAGGGAGACGAATGGAAAGCCGCATTCATCACCAATCAAGGCTTATTCGAACCCACAGTAATGTTCTTTGGACTAACGAACTCGCCAGCGACTTTCCAAACCATGATGAATGCAATCTTCGCCGAAGAAATGGCGCAGGGATGGCTCATCATTTATATGGACGACCTCCTCATCACCACAGGAGATGACCCCAAGTTCCACGAAGAATGCACCCACAAAGTCCTAAACAAACTGAGGCAATACGACTTATACCTTAAACCAGAAAAGTGCATCTTCGAGCAACGAAAGGTAGAATTCCTGGGAGTCATCCTAGAGGACGGTACAGTTCAAATGGACCCTGCAAAAGTACGAGGAGTTGCTGACTGGCCGCAACCGCAAACCATCAAAGATGTCCGTGCATTCTTAGGCTTCACAGGGTTTTATCGATATTTCATACCCAATTACTCCCTCATAGCGCGTCCCCTGATCCAACTAACGCGAAAAGACACCCCGTTTAGATGGGATCATGACTGCAAGGAAGCCCTCGAACACCTGAAGACACTGATGTGTAGTAAACCCATCCTCTGTCAACCTGACTATTCCAAAGCATTCTTTCTCACCACAGACGCCTCAGCATACGGCATGGGCGCCGTACTCTCACAGGAGGGAGAAATTAACCCACGCACCAAAAACCCATGCTATGTCCGATCGCATACTATTCTAACACCTTCACCCCAACAGAACGCAATACGACATCTATGAAAGAGAATTCTTGGCAGTCCTGAAGCCCTCAAACGCTTCCGCCCTCATGTAGCAGCTACGGAAATACCAGTCACCATCCTCACAGACCACGCTAACTGACATACTGGAAGCCCTCGAAAGGTAACCGGCGCGTAGCCAGATGGTTCGCAGAGCTTCAGGACTACAACTAGTCATCAAACACGTGCCAGGAAAAATTCACACTGCTCCCGACATGCTTCTAGACCACCAGGAGCTGATCACGGCACCGAAGACAACGCAAACCTAACCCTCTTCCCACCCCATGTTTATCACACTGCATCAAGCGAGAAGACCCCCTTGAACAGCGAGTCAAAGAGGCCCAACAGAAACAAAAAGCGGAAATGGAACTGTGGTGCGACTCGCGAGACGTACGAAAATCCCGAAGGCTACGTACGAGGATGGAGACTCGCAGTACCACGGACTACAGCTAAGACGTGACATACTGTCCCAGTTCCACGACTCACCAACAGCAGGACATCCAGGACGAGACAACACCATCACTCTGTAGCCAACCTACTGGTGGCCGGACTAACACTGGGTGGAAAGATACGTGCGGATGCGCCATGCCAACAACACAAGATCCGAACGACAAGAGAAAGACCCCATTGTACGAATACCAGGAGATCCCCAGATGCGTCCTTTAACTCATCGCCCTAGACCTCATCACTCAATTGCCGAAGCCAAAGACATGGACGCCATCCTCACCATTGTAGATCAAGGATGCTCCAGAGCCGCTGTATTCATCCCATGCAAAACGACAATCACAGGTGAAGGAGTGGCCCAACTATACCTCCAACACTGTTCCCATGGTTCGGAGTGCCGTCAAAAGTATTTCGGATCGCGATCCTCTTTCACATCCAATTTCTCCAAAGCTCTCCGCCAAGTTGAAGATAGACGCAAATCAGTACTGCCTTCCATCCACAAACCGACGGGCTTACCG
The DNA here is from genome assembly GCA_022376555.1 of Russula compacta. Lineage (NCBI taxonomy): Eukaryota > Fungi > Basidiomycota > Agaricomycetes > Russulales > Russulaceae > Russula > Russula compacta. The sequence goes on from WTXH01000381.1 coordinate 6,227, forward strand.
AGCGAAAGAATCAATGGGTGGAGCAGTACCTACGACTCTACACCTCGGCCAGACAAGACGACTGGGAAGAACTCCTACCGATTGCAACCTTCGTACACAATAGATGGCCTAACGCCACGACGAAGCTAAGTCCTCATGAAGTCATCCTTGGATATCGCCCCAGCGCAGCTGAAGAACCCATACCCATTACCAGCAACAAGCGATGGAAGATAGGCATGAACGCGCTAAAGCACATAGAGAGGCAGCGGTCCATGCTCTCAACGAAATCGCCAAAGCCACCCCCTCCGCACAATACCAAGAAGGGGACCAAGTCTGGCTCGAAGCAAAACACCTGTCACTCCCTATGCATCTGTCAAGCTTGCGCCTAAATGCCACGGACCCTTCAAAATACTGAAGGAAGTGTCACCAGTGGCTTACAAACTGGAATTGCCAGCAGCCTGGACCATCCATGACGTGTTCCACAGCTCATTACTCACCGTTACAAAGAGACCGAAGAACATGGGGCCAATTACCAATGACCGCCACCAGAAATGATTGATAATGCTGAGGAATACGAAGTGGAGCAAATTATCAATCACAGGTACCACGGGAGATGACGTCAGCTTCAATACCTCATCCGGTGGAAGGGTTACTCAGCTGCTGACGATACCTGGGAACCTGCTGACCAAGTACACGCACCAGTATTGGTAAGGCAGTATCACCGAAGACACCCGTCATTTGAAGGAGCCGAGTACAAAGGACCCAAGCGTACAACATGGGTCAGATCAACCGCCTCTCATTCTTCCGCCCATTCGCAACCCAGAACAGCATGTCTCCCCCTCTCCGTCCCATCCTACATCACGGCCAGCCCCAGTGGATGTGAAGAACCCCTGCCAATCCCACCACGTACTCAATCCGCCGCTGGCAAGCAGCCAGAGTCCCTCGTCGTCCCGATGGAGGTGGTGGCCTCGTTGGCCGAGTTCAGTGAGTTTCAGCTTTCTCCAAGGACTGTCCACGCTGCTCTCGAAGGAACAGTCCCACCAAGGAGCAGCTCGTGCTCATCGCCCAAGGACTGGCAAGCGTTGTGCGAAAGAACGAGGAGGTGTCGAAGCAAAACCGAGACCAACTCGCCGTACTCAAGGACGATCAGACGCTCTGGCAGAGCGTGAGGCGAACGCGGCTCGCCTGGAAGCCACCTACAAGCACTGGAGAGATGATCAGCTCGCAGCCGACGAGGAGGATTTGGGGGTACCCGAAGGGTATGAAGAGAACGAAGGGTGAGTGCCGATTTCTTCATTCCAATCACTGACGGAGCTTACACCATGCACACCCTTGCGGCGTATGTCAAGCGCGAGGGGCAGTACTGTCTCGGCACCTCTGGAAAGGGAAGCCGTCTATCGTCAGGAGCTCTTTGCCCCCAATCGCGCCACCATCATCGAAGAGGGGGAATACCCCAGTGGTTCTTCGATGCCCTCACTGACCCCAGCACCTAGACGCCATGTTGCGTCAGGCCAACGAACCAGGAGGAGATTGGGGAACGGCAGCTGAGTTCCAACGCTACACGAGACGGTTACTGACCTCAACGGGCTTCATCGAAGCCTGAGAACTTCAGGCCCAATCGACTCCCTCCACTATCAAGAAGAACAATGCCGCCGCCGTCTCCTCGCTCCCACAATATGAGAGCTACGCTCTCTTTCACAAGCTCGTGACGAGCCCTTACTCAGGGGGGACAAGGGGCGTAAGTTCTCCTCCATCCCACACAGCTCACGCGCGGTGTGGCTCGTTTCTAGACGAGGGTGATGTCACAGGCGGCTTGCCGGGGGCAAGAGAACCGCTGATGGCATATGAGGGTGCGCTAGACCCCCAGGTGTGGTAGGCTGTCTAGGCCTGGGGTTGGTAATACAGGTGGACTTTAGTCATCGTATGTCAGCGAGCTTCGTCAGTCCTCAGTCAGCATATTAAGTTAGCCGATGACAGAATATGGTCGAGTAAGCAGCAGTAGTCATCATGTACAGTAGTACTTGTACGTGCGCGTACGGAGACGAGACTCTAAGTCAAGTCTCCTTGTCTCACAACAAGAGTAGTGACTTCGTTCTATTGTCTCTGGGAAAGCCGTGGCTTGTTTCGCTTTCCTCAGCCTCTGTGTTTGCTTCTCTGTGTCCTCAAGTCGTGGCACACCAAACGTCAACTCAGTTCTAGCACTATCAACGAGTCGCTCGGCAGCGACAGTAGTTACTTCCCACCTGCAGTAGTGGGCGCATCCGCTGAGTTATCCAGGTTTCTCTGAAACGAGGGATACTAACAACGTCTAAGTGTCACTGCTCTCGCCGGTGACATTGGCCTAGTCTTAGTCTTAGTCTCAAGAGATGAGAACGATGGTAGAGTTGAGTGGATCGGTTGCTCTTAGGATAGGGAGGTGCTCCCTTCTGACTGTGTAAGGCTTAAAGTCCTGTATTGAACAGAAGACCAAGCTTAAGGCTGGTCCTCAGAACTTGGGGCCTTTATATACTACTGAGAAATGAGGCTGTGCTAGCTGCACATTGCTGCACTTCTGGATGCTGCACATGCGCAGTATCCACAGTAAATAGTACAGTAATCTGCAGTAAGGTAGAGGGGAAGGTGATGCGTCCATTAAGGAACTGCGCCACAGTAAGTACATAGTGAGAAATGGGGCGTGTATCAAGTGGAAAAGAGGGTACCAAGAGGAAGAAAAGAAATTGTATAGGTAAGTACTTGTATGAGTATTGCAAGTCCTTACCAGCCATCATCAGGCTGTGACACAGCAGGTGGGAAGTAGCTAGTTTTGCTGCTAAGCAATTCGTTGATTGTACTGGAGTCTGAAGCCACCCAAGGCTCATTGGGCAATTGTGAGATGCAGAGAATGATGCAGATAACACCAAGGAGAGTGGAACAAGCCATGGCTACTCCTAGAGATGATAGAAATGAGTCACTACTCCTATTTCAACAGGAGACTTGACTTAGAGTTGAGTCTCTGCACATGCTTGTGTACAAATACTCAGGCATACATGACTAACTACTGCTGACTATGGCCTTATTCAGGCTACTCGGCTTACTATTATGCTGACAGAGAAACAAGGACACTGACACACTAGATGACTAAAGGGTCTGACCTGTATCACCAATCCCTAGGCCTAGATGGGCCTACCACACCTAGGGGTCAAAACAATCTCTACTTGCCATCAGCAGTTCTCTTGCCCTCATGCAAGCCACCCTGTGACATTACCCTTGGTCTAGAAATGAGCCGCACTGCGGCGTGAGCTGTTAGGGATGGTGGAGAACTTATGTGTAGAGTCCCCTTTGATAAATGGCCCATCTTGCATCTTGTGGAAGAGGGCATAGCTCTCATATTTGTGAGAGGCAAGTAGGCAGCAGCGGCTTTGCTCTTCTTGGTATTGAAGAGAGTCGATGCAGGCTTGCAACTCTCTGACCTTGATGTGAAGGCCTGTGAGGTCAGTGACAGTTTTGTGATACTGTTGGAGTTCAGTGGCAGTGCCCCAGTCTTCTCCAGGCTTGAGGGCATGACACAACATGGCATCATAGGTGTTTGGGTCTGTGAGAGCTTTGAAAAACCAGTGAGGGTACTCACCTTCCTTGGTAATGGTAATCTGGCTTGGTGTGAAGAGTTCTTGTCGATAAACGGCCTCTCCTTTCCCAGAGGTGCCAAGGCAGTATTGACCCTCGCATTTGATGTATGTGGCAAGGGTGTGGATGGTGTAAGCACCATCAGTGATGGGAATGAAGAAATCAGGCACTTGCCCTTCATTCTCCTCATACCCTCGGGTACCCCCAGATCCTCCTTGTTGGCCAGGAGCTGGTCATCTCTCCAATCCTTGTAGGTGGCTTCCAGACAAGCCACATTCACTTCACGCTCTGCCAGAGCATCAGATCATCCTTTAAGTATGGTGAGCTGGTCCTTGTTGCATTGTGACACATCTTCATTCTTGTGCACAACACTGGCCAGCCCTTGAGCAATGAGGACAAGTTTCTCCTTGGTTGGGCTGTTCCCTTTGAGAGCAGTGTGGATGGTTCAAGGTGTGAGTGGAAACTCACTGAACTCAGTGGATGATGCCACCACTTCCTCCAGGACAACGAGGGGTTCAGGCTTCTTTCCTTCTGATCATTGCGTTGGGGGTGGAACTGGCAAAGGCTCTTCGCATCCACTGGGGCTGGCTGTAATGTAGGAAGGGACTGAGAGGGGTGAAGACATGATGTGGTTGCTAGCAACAAAGGGGTGGAAGAAGGAGAGGTGATGGATTTGACCCATGCTGTTTGTAACCGGCCTGGGGTGATGGTTCAACACCATCGCGCCCCTGTAAGTTGCGGAACCAGCCAACTAGAGTGTTTGTACCCTGTTTCATGTTTTGTGCCCTGTTTCATGTGTGTCAGCCTGTGATTTCTTGAGTGACCTTTGCTACTGGTCACTATTGTTCTCTCCGTGTTTTGGATATAAATAGGTAGTAGCACTGCCCTTCAGGCTCTAGGCCTGCCCTCAAGTACCATGTACTATATATAGGGGACTCATTGCGCCTGGTAGAGGCAAGTTGAGTCTCTTGTCTCAATCCTAGCAGTGTTCTATCTTCCTGTGGGTGGCTACTGAGTCGGAGCTCAGCAAGCAGTAACCCAGTAGAAGTCGACATTGACTTCATCTCTACAAGTCTTCTAGGCCACTTCAAGGTCTAGCTCATTGGGATAGAAGTGTCTTTTGTTACTGTCAAACTCTTGGCAGTGACACTGTTCACTTTCATCCTTTATACTGTCCTTCTTCTTTTAAAGGTGATATCAATGATAGCTTGTTACTAAGGCTGGAGCGTGTACTTGGTCAGCAGATTCCCATATATCATCAGCAGCTGAGTAACCCTTCCAGCAGATGAGGTATTGAAGCTGACGTTTCTTCCCTTGGTACCTGTGATTGATAATTTGCTCCACTTAGTATTCTTCAGCATTATCAACCATCTCTGGCAGTGGGCATTGGTAATTGGTCCTGTGTTCTTCAGTTTCTTTGTAACAGGTGAGTAATGAACTGTAAAAACACATCATGGATGGTCCAGGCCATTGGCAATTGCAGTTGGTAAGCCACTGGTAAGATTTCATGTAGTATTTTGAAGGGTCTGTGTTGTTTTGGTGCTAGTTTCATGGACATGTAAGGCAGTGATAGGTGTTTTGCCTCCAGCCAAACTTGGTCTCCCTTGTGATACTGTGTTAGTGGGATTACTTTTGTGACTTCATTGAGGGTGTTCACTGCTGCTTCTTGATGCTCCTTGGCGCCTCTATGCCTATCCTCCATGGTTTCATTGTTAGTGATTGAAATTGGCTCCTCCATTACCTTGGGGCAATATCCAAGGATGATTTTGTGTGGGCTAATTTGGTTGTTGCATTTGGCCAGTGGTTATGCACAAATGTGGCAATAGGTAGCAGGTCAGCCCAGTCGTCTTGTCAGGCTGATGTATAGAGTTGGAGATACTGTTCGACCCATTGGTTCTTTCATTTGGTAAGTCCATCTGTGTCATGGTGCAGCTAGCTGGCAAGCTAGAGAACTGTGGGGACATCTGGTGAGAGCTGTCAGAGCCTAAGGATTGGGATTGATGAGTCCCTTGAGGGCAGATCAAGATGTTAGAGCCCAAGGATAGAGTCTGGTGAGACTCTGGAGGGCAGATCATTAGGCAATGAGGAGGTAAGTATGGCTCATGGGCATTTGAGACAGGATTCAGAAGCATGGCCCAGTGATGCCATTTGGGCCAGCACACACAATATGGCATGGATAATGCTTGGTAGGATGCCTGCAAGGCAGGATGATGAAGCTAGGACACTTGAGTAAGCACTATGACCGTGCTTGACTAATGGTTAGTCAGATGTGATGAGTAAGGGCTTGGGAAGTCCTTTAGTATTGCTAAGGTATCAGTCAGCACTTTAGTAAGTGCGCTATCTTTAGATTACTGCTTGGTGAGTGGATTGCTCAGCTTACTATACTATGATTACTGTATGATTACTGTACTGTACTAATTTGGACTAGGACCTAGGCCTTAGGCCTGTCATGTATATAAGCACATCAGGCGCTCAGGCAAGGACTCTCTAAGTTGAGTCTCTTATCCTGTCCTATCTAGTCCTTGACTAGGAGTATACAGGCTTTTTGTGACCTTTGTTGTCACCCCAGGGGGAGACTTGTGGCATGCTTCTACTTTCTGCTAGCAGTGCAGACATTCCACTTGTAGCTGTGGTCCAGCTACCCCAGTCACAGTCTACACCGGTGACAATCTGTCTGTGGGTGGAAGGCCATGCTGATGTTTCTCTCTATCTTCAACTTTGTTGTTAGTGCTTTGGTAAAATGAGAGGTGAAGTGTGGGTCTTGATCTGAGATTATCTTGGATGGTACTCTGAACCATGGGAAGAAGGTGTTGAAGGTATAGGCAAGCTATGCCCTCGCCTGTAATTGTCATCGCATGGGATGAATAGTGCTGCTCACGAACATCCTTGGTCAATGATAGTAAGGATGGCATCTTTTCTGTCTGATTTGGGTAACTGAGTGATGAGATCCAGTGCTATGACATTAAAGGGACACATCTGTGAGTCTCCCTGGATATGATAAAGGGGTGTCTTTTTCTTTGTGGTGTGGATCTTGTGTTGTTGGCATGAGTGCATCTGTCCACATATTGTTTTATCCAGGTGTTCATCCTGGGCCACCAGTAGCATTGTGTGGTAAGAGCTATAGTGTTATCTCTGCCTGGATGCCCTGCTGTGGGTGAGTCATGAAAATGGGATAGGATGTCATGTCTTAGCTGTAGTCCAGATGGTACTGCAAGTCTCCATCCTTTCATGTATCCTTCCAGTAATTTCCTCACTTCCTGTGAATCACACCATGATTTCATCTCTGTCCTTCTTTGTTGCTGCACTTCTCTTACTTGTTGGTCAAGGGAGTTCATTGATGATGATGCTCTGGTGATAAACATTGACACAGGGAGAAGGGTGAGATTGGTGTTATCCTCTTTGCCTTGGTCTACTCCTGGTGGTCTGGATAACATATCAGGGGCTGTGTGGATCTTTCCAGGTACGTGCTTGATAATCAGGTTGTAGTCTTGGATTTTGGCAAACCACTAGCTACTCATCAATTGACTTTTCAAGGGGATTTCCAGTATGTTAGGTTGGCGTGGTCTGTGAGAATGGTGACTGGAATGTCTGTGGCTGCTATGTGAGGATGAAAGCATTTAAGGGCGTTTAGAACCCCTAAGAATTCTCTTTCATATATATCGTAATTGCATTCTGTAGGGGTGAAAGTGTTGGAGTAGTAAGCAATGGGGCACAACATTGGTTTGTTTGTGTGTGGATTGAGTTCTCCCTCTTGTGAGAGTATGGCACCCACACTGTATGTGGATGCATCTATGACTAGAAAGAATGCTTTAGAATAATTGGGTTGTCAAAGGATTGGTTTGCTACACATTAGCATTTTCAGGTGTTTGAATGCATTCTTGCAGTGGTCATCCCATATAAATGGCATATCCTTTCTGGTTAGCTGGATAAGGGGGTGTGCTATGATGGAGTAGTTAGGTATGAAATATCAATAGAACCCTGTAAAGCCTAGGAATGCACAGACATCTTTGACATTTAGTGGTCTGGGCCAGTCCACAACTCCTTTTACTTTAGCCAGATCATCTGGACTGTACCATCTTCTAGCATTCCACTGTTCAAATGTGCATTTTTCTGGTTTGAGATACAGATCATGTTGCTATAGTTTGTCCAAGATTTGATGGACGCATTGTTTGTGGAATTCATGATCATCTTTTGTGGCAATGAGAAGATCATCCATTTACACAATAAGCCATCCTTTTGCTATTTCCTCAGCAAAGATTGCATTCATCATTGTTTGAAAGGTGGCTGGGGAGTTCATTAGTCGAAGAACATTACAGTAGGTTCGAATAATCCCTGGTTTGTGATGAAGGCTGCCTTCCACTCATCTCCTTCCTTGATGCGAACATTGTTGTACCCCATTGGATATTGAATTTGGTGAATAGCTTGGCTCCTTGTACCTTGGCTATAAGTTCGGGGATTAATGGGAGCAGATAGTGATTGCAGATGGTCCATTCATTCAGGCATTGATAGTCTTATACTGGTCTCAACTTCCCATCTTTCTTTTTGATGAAGAAGAAAGGGGCTGTGTATGGGCTTTTGGAAGGACATATATAGCATTTACTTTGTTGCTCTTTGACGAAGCTCAGTAATGCTTTTTGTTTGTCTTGAGTGAGTTGATAGACTTTGCCTGGTATGGATGCAGGTGCTTCAGGTTTTAATTCAATAGCATGGTCCCATATGCAGGGTTCAGGGAATCGCTGGTGTCATGCTGGATGGAGCGTGGCGGTTCTGTCGATGTTTCTGTCTGGCAGCCTCCTTGGCTGTTCATTCTATTGCTATGAGGGGTAGGGCATCTGGCCTGTCTCTGTCTTTCTGTTGTATGTGTAGGATGATATCTGCATCAGTGACCGTCATCTTGGTCGTCTTCTGTGGAGTTCTAATGCCTTGTTAGAACGGCTGTGGGTAGTGGTGGTGCTGGCTGCTGTCGTTCCCTATCTCCTGAAGGAGGAAGGGGATCTAGATGTGAAGGAGTCAATTTGGATACTCAAGACGAGTTTCCAAAGGAAGGGATGTCTGGAGTGCTGATATGCCTTGTATTGCACTTAGTTCATTGGTATGCCACTAAGGTTGTGAATGGAAGGAGCTGCTCCTTCCTGCTGGGTGTTCTGGTGCAGATAGGGTGATTCTATAGAGCACTGAGAGGTCCGTTACTCAGTGACCTTCGTCTGTCTGAAGCAAAGAAAGGCAACGCCTTTCTGAGCGCTTATCGTATGTGTCAGAGTTCGAAGAGTTCCAATCAGGACTCGGTTTACTATATATGGTAGATTAAGTGAAATGCGTCACTAAGTCGCTTAGCAGACCCTAGGGTATGTTCTAGGGCGCAAGTGGGAGGGAAAAAGGGATGGGAAGCTTCGGATCACTTGGAGGATTGCTCTGAGAATGTCTAAGATTCACAAGAGACCAAGCTTAAGGCTTTGGTCCCTTCTATGAGCGTATTTATACACAACTATTTAGGCGGAGTCTTTGGCAGCGTCTGACGTGTTTCAGCGGCAGTAAGGCCACGAAAACCATCGGCAAATTAGTGTAAGTAGTTTAGTAATGAGCCGAGGCAACACAACAGCAGAAGGGATCGGCAAGAGTGTAATAGTAGTAGTGTAAGGTAAGGAGGGGAAGTGATGATGACTCTAGCTGAACTGTGGGAAATATGTATGTATAAGGTAAGAATATTAGTAAGCGTGAGCATCCCAATAGTCCACCATGACAGCTGGGCTGCTTCTTCACTGAAGACGTGAGCATGTCTTTGGTATTTCATTGGGATTTTTACCACTCCCCTTTTGTGAGCCCGCTTCTTCTGCTAATTTGGATGCAAGGGTTTGTTTCTTTGCTGTTTCAGTGAATGTAATTTTAGCCATATGGATTGAGCTGTCAAGGGGTCGTATGCATCGTATCATTGTTTTGCAACCTCCTGGCATGATTCTACATTTCCCAATCCTTGTTTGAGCAGCTAGCTTTGTTCTAAGGATGAGGGGTAGTTGGTTGCTCTCTAGCCATCCTCTCACCCAATCTATCTTTGGTTGTGTAGCCACGAACCAAGGGTATCCCAGGATGACCTTTTGATCTCCTAGATCAGTAAGGAAAAATCGTAGCCACGTTTTCTGACTTCCTGTCTGCATTTCTAAGTCAGTATAGTGCTTGATATCTCCATTCTTGTTTCTTGTTCCATCTACATTGTAGACTGGTCATGGTCATTCCAATCATTTAATGGGAAAGCGCATTTCTTGCACATACTTCGTGTTGATAAAATTTTTGGTTGCTCCTGAGTCTAGGAGCATAATGGTTTCAGCCCTCTTTTTGGATAGATGGATGAAGAGATGTAACTGCATAGATTTCCATACAGAGAGATACATCCTATCTGATCCTACAGCTCTTCCTGGTCATCTGGGGACAAGGTGTCGAGTTGTTGTTGAATGCTGTCCACTTTGGATATGTTGGACTCACTCTCATTATCTTCAGGTGACCAATCAATTAGTTGGGCCACATGAGTACTGGCTCATTGCTGCTTGGAGGGACATGTGTGAGCAAAGTGTCCTTGTTGTCCACAGGTAAAGCACGCACCCTGAGTTCCACACTGAACGCGATCATTGTCTGTCTGTACTATGTTCCTTGGGGTTGCCCTCCTCTTTGTCCTTGCCAGTTGTTTCTGGGAGCTCGGGCTCTGTCTACATCCATCAGTACTGGTTGGTTGTTCCACGTTCGTGGAGCAGTAGTAGAGTTGTATAGGACTTGCCCAAAGTTTTGTCTGGGGCTTTGATTGGATGGGGAGGGTCGATGCTGCCAGTTGTTTTGGAAGGGCAGTCATCGTTGGGTATTGGTTGGTCAAGTGTAGAGAGCATTGATAATTCTTTGGGATGCTGTGACGTTAATTGCTTTTGCCTTCATTTGGTTGTAGGTATTAACATTGGTGTCTTCCAGTACCTTTTGTCCAACACTATGCGGTAGTCCTTGCAGGAATAGTTGCATTGTGTTCTGGTCCATAGGGTTGTGACCTGCTTCATGTGCTACGCTTTCAAAGGTGGAGATGTACTCATCTATCTTGGCCATCTCATTTTTAATTCTTGTAGTTTGATGTGAGCCTTCTGGGCCTTTTGAGAGTCAAGGAATCATGCTTCAAAATTTTGGACGAAGGTATCCCAGACTGCCCATACATCATTGGCTGGTTGAAGAGTACTGAGCCAGTTGAGCTGTTGCTCAGTCCATCGGTTAACTTTGGATCCTTTAATGCACATAAGTGCTATGGCTATGCGCTTGATGAAGGATGCTAGTGCTGGGACATTGTGGTTAACCAGAAAGTAGGTTCAAAGTTCTCGTAGGAAGCTCTCAGCTTTTGTGCGGTCTCCTTCAAAGACTGATGGTAGGGCTCCCATGGGTTTCCTATCTCCTAGCACTTGGCCACCTCCTGGGGCATTTCCTCCACCTCCTGGCAGTCTGCCACCAGGTGGGCCTCCTCCTCCTCCTGATCCTTCAGGAGGTCCTCCTCCACTTGGACCTCCTCCTGCTAGAGTTGTGGTTGTTATTGTGGTTGCTGCTAGCAACATGGTGATTGAGTCGACAGTTGCTGTAGTTTTGTTAACAGGGATAGTGATGGCTGGAATGTTGATTGGTGAGTTTCGAATTTGCTGGTTTATAGGGTCTTCTCCTTCTTCACTTTCAGAGGTGTTCTCCCAGTCGTGGATGATGGGGACATCCTCGTAGTCATAGGGGGCTTCTCCTTCTTGTTCCCTGTTGTAGTGGTCAATTTTTGGTATTCTTCTGCCTAGAAAGGGATCTCTTCCTAGATTTCCCCACTGGAGAGCGTACCACCATTCTCCTTGTAGATGTACTGCTCTTACTTGTGTTCCTCCTACTCTGAAGGCATATGCGTGGAACAGAAAAATCTGGTCTTCCCAATAGATGGCTGTGTTTTGTCATGCTAGACTTCTGTTGATAGGAAGGGCGATGTATCATCTCTCTTCAGGTGCTGTGGTGATAAAGAAGTGAGTCTAATGTCACTGGCAATGGCAGTGACACGTTAGACTTCATCAGTAGTGTGAATACTGAAGGTTTCGAGAAGAGACTCAGCAGGCGCCTCTATTACAGCAGGTGGAAAGTAGCTAGTTTTGCTGCTAAGCAATTCGTTGATTGTACTGGAGTCTGAAGCCACCCAAGGCTCATCAGGCAATCATGAGATGCAGAGAATGATGCAGATAACACCAAGGAGAGCGGAACAAGCCACAGCTACTCCTAGAGATGATAGAAATGAGTCACTACTCCTATTTCAACAGGAGACTTGACTTAGAGTCGAGTCTCTGCATGTGCTCACATACAAATTGTAACCGGCCTGGGGTGATGGTTCAACACCATCGTGCCCCTGTAAGTTGCGGAACCGGCCAACTAGAGTGTTCTGACCCTGTTTTCATGTCTTGTACCCTGTTTCATATGTATCAGGCTTGTGATTTCTTGAGCAACCTTTGCTACTGGTCGCTATTGTTCTCTTTCGTGTTTCAGGTATAAATAGGTAGCACTGCCCCTCAGGCCCTAGGCCTGCCCTCAAGTACTTTGTACTATATAGGGACTCATTATGCCTAGTAGGGGCAAGTTGAGTCTCTTGTCTCAATACAAGCGGTGTTCTACTTCCTTATGGGTGGCTACTGAGTTGGAGCTCAGCAAGGTAACCCGGATAGCTCATCGACTTGCAGGTTGACTTCCTCTCTATATGTCTTCTAGGACACGTCAAGTCCTAGCTCATCGACTTAGTGTGTCTATTGTTGCTGTAAACCCTTGGCAGTGACACAAATACTCAGGAATACATGACTAACTACTGCTGACTATGGCCTTATTCAGGCTACTCGGCTTACTGTTATGCTGACGGAGAAACAAGGATGCTGACATACTAGATGACTTAAAGGGTCTGACCCATATCACCAATCCCTAGGCCTAGACAGGCCTACCACACCTAGGGGTCAAACACAATCTCTACTTGCCATCAGTGGTTCTCTTGCCCTCATGCAAGCCGCACCTGTGACAGGGTATGTGATCTGAGTGATCAACTGCATTGCATATGCTATGTATGGCAAAACTTCACTGACATATTCTACTGATATCAATTAACAATCCACAGATATATACAATCCTGATATCTACTGGTATCTACTGGTATCAATCACCTTAACAACACTTCACTATATACTATTTTTAGTTTTTCCTTCCCTATCTCTTTCATCCCAGATCACCTTTATGTTCCTCACAGATGTTACCCTAGATACCCCAACATAAAACTGCCCATGGGTAAACACAGGAGACCTAAGATCCAACCCAACATGCTGAACTGTTTGCCCTTGTGACTTGTTAATGGTCATGCTGAAGCAAAGCCTCACAGAAAACTGTCTTCTAGTAAACTTGAATGCAAGTTGATCTTCTGTTGGCTGGTTCTGGATCCTTGGAATAAACACCTTTTGCCCTGCATGTTGCCCAGTAAGAAGCTCCACCTCTAGCACCCTATTCCTGTATCTGGTTAAGATTGCTCTGCTTCCATTGCATACTCCATGTGCTGCATCTAAGTTCCTAAGGATCATAATAGGACATCCAGCCTTTAGCTCCAGTTGTGACAGTGGAAGGCCAGAGCAGTTGACAGCATTCAGATACTCCACAGGATAGTTTAGCATGGGATCATCTCCACCACTCTGCTCAGAGGTAGGGATGAAGTCTGCACTTTGAAACATTATCTTTCCCCAGGGAATCTCTTAAGCACCACCTTGTTGATACTGTCCACATTTGTGTTCAAAGCAGAGAGAATGGTGCACTATGAGAAGTACTCCCTAGAAAAGTTGGCAGTGTGGATATTAGGGTAGATGGTGTCAATCAGAGAAGCCACAGTATTCTCCCTGCATTTTAGGTGATCTGGAGAGTAATGTTGCCCTCTTGACTTGTGTGCTTGCCCTGGCCCACTTCTAGCTGCCATCTTGCAAAGTCCTGCTCTGCCTCAATGTTGGTGCTTAGGTGCATGTTTTGATGAAGGTATAAGATAGTCAAAGACCTCCATAAGATAGACCTTTGCAAGCAAGCCCCTACAATCTGTGCTCTTGAACCCTGGATGATAACTGGCAAGATCTGCTGAAAGTCTCCACCAAATACAATGGTAAGACCACCAAAGGGCTTGTCAGAATTGCACACATCCTTGAAGGACCTATCCACTGTCTCCATGATATGCTTATGCTGCATAGGTGCCTCATCCCAGATGACCAAGTCAGTCAGGCAAATCAACTCTCCAAGCTGAGAGTTCTTGGAGAAGCCACAGATAGAGGACTCATGGCAGGGGATAGGGATCTTAAAGGCAGAATGAGCAGTCCTTCCACCCTTTAGAAGAAGTGCAGCAATGCCAGGATGCAACACAAAAGACAATCTTCTGTTGGGAGTGCAAGTGATAGCAGAGGGTGTTATATAGGAAGTTTTGCCAGTGCCCCCAGGCCCATGAAGGAAGAAGAGTTGTCCAGTGTTATTGGTGATGGCAGAGGTAATGTTTTCAAAGGCCACCTGTTGATCAGGGTTTAGCTTGGCCATACACTCTGCTGCAAAAAGGCCTGCTCCTCTGGATCATACTGTCTCTGCTCCTGAATAAGATGATTCCCCACAATTGCCCCCCAGTCACCAACTACCTGTGGCATGGTGTTCCAGTCCTGAAGGCTCTTGCCATGGTGAGAAAGCAGCTGGTCAATGAGGTAAAGGCCATAATCCAGGACTTGTGCATCAGAGGGATCTGGTAAGGCAGTGTGGGTATGCGGATAATGCCTCAGATTATCACAGATGTCAGCACAAAAAGTTTCCCAAAGTGCTCTTAGATCTGAAGGAGTGCACTATGAGGATGGTGACAAAAGGTGGCACAGCTGATAACCTGTCTGCATGTGTCTTGCCTCATTTAAGCACTGATGCCACTCCTGATCATCTTCTAGAAGGCCATGTGCCAGGCATGCCTCTCTGAAGGAAGGGTATCTGATACCCTGATAGGTGTAAAGGTCTTCCAGCAAGTGGCACCTAGAACAGCAGAGAGAAGAAGGCGCAGTAGAAGCTCTCCAGAAGTAGGATGGGCATATACATTCTGCCAATGGCAAAGTCTTGTCCTAGGCTTCCATTTGTTGTAATCCTTAGCCTTCACCCAAACCATCTTAGAGGGAAAGTCCTGATAAAGAGTGTTATGGATGTCCTCATCCTGTGTCTCAGCATTGGCCTTAAACCATCCAGTAAGTGTGGTGTCTTATTCCTCCCAGAGTCAACAGCCTGCTGCAGGTTTTGCATCTGATCTGTGTTGACAACAACAGTCTGCTCATCAGGAAGGTGAACTTGAAGGCGCATAACACTGGAAACATGCTCCTGCATGTAAAAAGCACAGAGCTCCACATAGCCTTACAGCCGCTGACATAGCATGCATCAAGGTAAAGCTTGATCTCATCTCTGCAAGTCCCAAACTGCATAGTGGTGCAATCATGGCCTTATATACACATACTTGTATATATTTGATGGCCTTTACTGATGCAATAGACTCCACATTGATATGGCACCTATACTTTCAGATGAGAAAGGGGAATGGCAGACCACCCATTGGTTGTTGACCTGGTTGTGCCTAATCTGAT
>WTXH01000382.1:0-21438 GCA_022376555.1 Russula compacta
TACTTGTGAGCATGTGTGACTCAGCCACATTCTGGGATCTTGCCCTTTGGTTGAAACCAAGACACTAGGTTCAATTCATCATATGATTAGATGCAGAATTTGGCCAACTGTGCCAGCCTGCACTATATAGTGCAATATAGTAGTTTATAGTGAAGGTGTGGCCTATTTGGGACTAGGGAGCACTATAAACACCTGGAAATTGCTATGCATACTATGGTCACTATAGAATGCTATCTAGTGCTATCTAGCACTTGGAAGCAAATTTGGGTTTTGCTGATGTGGACTTTGATGCCCTTTGAACTACCTCATTCAGTGTCCATTGCTTCTTCTTTGCTTTCAATTTGTTTTTTTTTTGGACAGTGTTATATTTAGCTAGATAACTAACTAAATATGTGTTAAGTAGTGAGTGAAGTTATATCAGCCCTACTTAATATGCTAAAGCCAGACCTGTGGCGTGGATGGGAGGGAGGAAAATGACATTTGCACATGCCCCTTAACTAGGGGTAGTGTAGGGCTCAGCCTTGACCCAGCTGTGCCAGGTTTACCTATCTACTACCCACTAAAAACCTCCTGGTGCATAGCTAAGAATCTAGTTGATGATTGTTGTTGTTTATCATGTCTTTCCAGGTCTCTTTTATGAGTGTTTGTAATTTTTTTATCTTCTTTTTTGATTTTGGTTGCAGTGATTGTGTCTATCATAATTCTGTCATTGATGATCCTTATCCATTTATTTTTACTTTTGTTGGCCAAGTGGGATTTATTATTGATTGCTTCTAGTGCTTTGAGGTCTGGTCTGGTCTGGTTTTTTAACCTTCCCATCAAAGGACTGGGACTGGGACTGGTCCTCATTTTTACAGAATGTGAAAAAGACTGGACTGGACTGGCCCAGACCAGTTACTGTTGGTCAGACTGCAGTCCACAGACTAGTCATAACCAGTCCTTAACCAGACTGGTAAAGGACTGGCATAAACCTGCAGAGTCACAGATACATAAAGGCATGGGCCATGTTCCCTTGATAGGTAGTAAGGCAGGTGCAGGCAGCCAGGCTAAAGGCAGGAAGGCATGGGCAGGCCAGTGTATGCAGGCAGGGATGACAGTGCACCCTAAGGGACTTAACTATTTGCAGGCTAATGTACAGTAGTGTTGCCACAGCCTGGCTAGAGCTGGCTGAATGGGCAAGAGTTGGTCATATGCATGGCTCAGTTGGTTGAGCCAATCATATGGAAATGGTTGGCCACATCAGTCACAACCTGACTTGAGTCATGACTTCTGGTTGACCAGTCATGGAGCACATGATGAGTGCCTGAGCCCCTGTCCACAACCCACACATGCATGTTCAAGATTGCTGACCTAAAGCCACAGCTTTAGCTGTGGTTGCAATGAGTCATCACTCAAAATTCATCAAAGCATCAATAATATAACATTGGTTGGTCAACCAAATTACTGTATATAAATCAAGGTGGGGACTGGGGTACAGGCTGTACAGCATACAAACATAATGGTGGTGCAGAGGGAAGTTATTAGGAGTGTGACTTGGTGACTGCAGGTAAGGCCCATAAGGGTGAAATGCAACTTTGAGAGCAGAATCTGCACAGTGCAGATGTTTATTATTGGGATGCAAGGACAAATACTGGTAGAACTTACCCAGTACAGGGCTTTAGGGAATGAGTATGATTTTGCAGATGGCTCCCATTTTGTTGTTTACAAGTTTTGCTGCCTGCATTAACCCAATCAAATGCCATATCACTTTGGAACCCCTCCTGGAACAAGAGGTCGTTGACAAGATTGTAATAGTGGTCATAGTTGTGGGGACTATGGACATGCACTTATGCTATGATGGGGCCAATGGTGATGGCCTTCATGGCTACTCTGACTCCTCTATGGGAGACAATATGGAGGATCATCATTCCACCTCTGGTTATGTATTTTTGCTTGCTAATGGTGCAATTTCCTGGTCATCCCATAAACAAAAGACCATTGCCCAAAGCACATCTGAGGCAGAGTATATGGCCCTGGCTGATGCAGCCAATCAAGCTGTCTGGTACTGAGGTTTCTTGAAGGAACTTGGGTACACTGTTGAGGACCCCATCCCTCTTCATGGTGACAACAAGGGCACAGTTGACCTTGTGCAGAACCCAGTCACTGGTCATCAATCCAAGCACATTGACATTAAGCATCATGTTATTTGTAAGTACATAGAGGATGGTCAAATTTCTCTAATATATACATCTACAGAAGAAATGGTTGCAGATGGCTTCACCAAGTCACTCTCACACACCCTCCTTCTATGGTTCAATCCCAACATGGGTCTTTGTGCTCCATAATTGTCACTGATAAGTGCAGTGACACTTAGACTTCATCAGTACCTTGAGTACTGAGGGAATTAGGCAAGGACTCAGCCAATGCACCCACTACTCCTGGTGGGAAGTAACTGTAACCGGCCTGGGGTGATGGTTCAACACCATCGCGCCCTGTAAGTTGCGGAACCGGCCAAGTATAGAGTTCGTGCCCCGTTTCATGTCTGCGCCCCGTTTCATATCGATCAGCTTGTGATTTCTTGAGCGGCTTATGCCACTGGTCGTTATTGTTCTGGCTTTAAAATAGGTAGCACTGCCCCCTTCAGGCCTTAGGCCTGCCCTCAAGTACTATGTACTATAAATAGGGGACTCATTACACCTGGTAGAGGCAAGTTGAGTCTCTTGTCTCAATACTAGCAGTGTTCTACTTCATTGCGGGTGGCTACTGAGTCGGAGCTCAGCAAGTGGTAACCCGGAGCATCGACATCGACTTGCAGGTCGACTTCTACTCTATCAGTCTTCTAGGCCACTGCGAGGCCTTGCTCATCGACTTAGTGTGTCTACTGTTACTGTCAAACCCTTGGCGGTGACACATAAGGACCTTGTGTAAGGTGCATGACAGACCTAGGTGTAGGTGAAATGCACTAAACCCCCACTAGCATTGTGCACTATCCTACACATTACTGTATCTTAGTGTAGAGTGCCCTATGTGCTTAGGCAGGTCTGGGGAAGCTCAGACTGGCTATAGGCCTGGTGAATGGTTGGCTGTCTGCCCTTCAGTGGGAGCAGCTTTGGGTCTATCACAAGGTGGGGGTTTGTCACACCCCTAGTGCTTGGGCCTAGTTACCACTGCACCACACTAAATAAACAAAGTAGACACACAGTAGTCTAGGCATGTGGGTCTGACTGGCATAAGTACCTGTTGTGGCCTCTGGGGTGTGACACCCTACAGTCAGGATATCCATGCCCTAGCTATCTAGTCATGTGTCCAATCATCTAGGTGTTAATTAGAGACATTGTGGACCCACTAGAGTGGCAGACATTTCATGTCTGCATCCTCTAGGGAAGTGGCTGCTGGCTCATCTCTAACATGACTCCCCTGGGGCTGCAGGTAGCACTTCAGCAGTATTAGGACTACTATAAAAAGCCTTACCATAACTACCATACATAAAAGCACATGCAGAGGCAGGACACATTAGTGTTCTGGCCATACAGTACCACAGACAGGAGGTGGCATTCCATTACACCTGTGTGCTAGCAGGGACTTGTGCTGACCACTCCTCAGCACAGTCACACAAACATGTCCTCTTGACCTACCACTCCCACCAACACAGCACAGATGAATCCACCTCTATTGCAGCTGGCTATACAGTCACACATATCCAATGCCTATAATACAGGCTTTGGCATACCTCCAGGTGTCAAACTAGCATAGTTTGATGGCACTGGGTGGTCAGAATGGGCAGGAACCTTCAAAGTGATCATGACAATATATGAGGCTGAAGACCACTTGCACTTCCAGAGCTGCCCTACTGGCTCTGATGTGAATGAGTGGAGCAATACTGAGTGACACCTTAAAGCATACTTTCACCTCTACATGACTGCAGGAGTCTTCTCCCAGATTTCAGATGAATCTGCCTACCCAATGCTTAAAGACAGGTGGGACCAGCTTAAGAGGCTCTATGGTGGAGTCTCTGGAAGCACCACCATCTTCAATGACTGAATCATGCTCACACAAGCCCAGCTTGACAAGAGCCACCCACTGGGACCTCAGCTCAGCAAACTGAATGAGTCCTGCATCAACCTTGCCAATGCCAAGATGGGTGCCAGTGACACCCAATATTGTTTTATCATTCTCCATGCTCTCCCCAACTCCTACAAGGTCCTGACCTCCACTATCCTTGCTGCCAATGACCCCACATTACTTTAACTGGGCAAAATCATAGCCTGCATTCAGAATGAAGAAGGTCATAGGTCTGGTGGCTCTGCCTCCCTCAATGCAATCACCCCAATTAAGGGGAAAGGCAAAGGCAAAAGTGGCTCTGCTAAAAAGGAGAAGTATGCTGATCTTGTTTGCCACTATTGCAACAAGAAAGGGCACATCAAGCCCAATTGTTAAATGAAGAAGAAGGATGAGGTGGAGGCAAAAAAGAAACAGGAGAGCAGCAGCAGTGCCAAGGCCATAAATAGTCATGTCATATCTACCACCACCTCTATTGAGGAGGTCAATGACATTGGTGTTTCCTTGTGCCCTGTGAGCAAATTGTGTTGTTTAATGGACAGTGGGGCAACCCACCATATCACACCCCACTGCTCTGACTTTATTACTTTTATACCAATCAAAGGGACCATATGTCTCAGTGATAAGCAGGGAACTGTAATTTCACAGTTAGGTGTGGGAACCACTGTATTTACAAGCCTGCAGGGGGTACAGATCAGCCTAAAAGACACTATATATGTGCCCAACATAGGAAATCACATTCTATTGCTCAGATCCATTCTGGATAAAGGGGCTGCCATACCTTTCCACTCACATGGCTTCAACATTATTGTCACAAACAAAGTCATAGCTTCAGGATACCATGAAGGTTGCCTATTCTAGGCTGACTCTGATACCAGGGCACTGAACATGCACTGTGGGGAGCCTACCACACTCCACACCTGGCATCAGCAGATGGGGCACATGTCCCATCATGCACTAAAAGAGCATGGACCCTCTGCCTTGCAAGGCATGGACTTCTCTGGTGTTGACATGGCAATACCTACTCTATGCCATGGTTGCGAGACAGGCAAATCAACTTGCAAACCCTTCCTGTCCTCCTCTAAGAGGGCAACCCAGATATTAGAAATAGTTCACTTGGACTTAGTGGGTCCTATGCAGACCAAGTCATTGTATGGCTCCTTCTAGATGGCCACCTTTATCAGCAACTAAACTAGCCTCACAGTCATCTACTTCCTTAAATCAAAAGACCAGTTTCTGGATGCATTCAAAAAATATATTAATTGGGCTACCACCCAAACCTCCAAACCATTGTGCATCCTACAGTCTGATAGAGGTGGCAAATACACAGGGGCTAAAGTGCAAGAATTCATGAATGAGAACAGCATAGAGCACCAGTTAATGATGCTGGGTACACCCCAGCAGAATGGAAAGGCTGAGCAGTTTAACTGCACCATTATGGATAAGGCAATGTCCATGCTACACCAAGCTGGCTTGTCAAATGGCTTTTGGGAGCATGCTGTAAGCACTATGGTTCATGTCTACAACCGCACTCCCATCTGCTTGCTAGAGTGGAAGACCCCACATGAGCAATGGAACACTGGTCACATTCTAGACATCTCATACTTCTATGTCTTTGGATGCAAGGCATATATGCATGTGCCATCTGACAAGTGACATAAGCTAGATGCGAAAGCACTGCCCATTGTCTGTGTTGGGTATGAGGCTGATAGTAAGGGATACTGCCTCTGGGATAAAAGTACCCACTCCGTTCAAGTGTCAAGGGATATGACATTCGACAAGAGTAGCTTTCCTGCTGTAGACAAAGAGACCAAGCCCTCGACACACCAAGGGCTCACTGCATCTCCTCCTCCAACCCCTATTCCATTCTTTCCAGCAAATGCAGAACCTAACATGTCTGCAATGCCACTACCCCCACACACAGCATCACCTACTGCCTCTTCTGAGGATGCAGATCAGGTTGATGAGTTACTTGAACCCAAATTAGAGCAGCCTGCTACACTGCCCACCAAGGCACTCTTCCCCCTTCTACACCTCTAGTTAAGTGCCCTTCTCTTTCTATGCCACCACCTTGCCCCTCTGCTTTGTGAATCTATAAGTGAGCAGAAGAGTCTCCAATGGATCCTATGATTCCAGGGGGATCTGCTGAGTGATTCACTGCTCCTAGGTGATCGGCATGTGCACCAGTACCAAATCGACAGTACTTCAATAAGGATAATGCTGAGGTGCCTGGTGCCCAGCAGCTAGGGCATGTGGAATCATTTGCCATAGCTTATGTAGGATGGGATTCAGTTACTTACACCAAGGCTTTAAAGTCTAAAGATGCTGACGAGTGGTGGAAGGCCTGTCAATATGAGATAGACACCTTAGCTAAAAATGACACAAGGGAGTTAGTCAATCTCCTGGCTGGTTGCAAAGCAGTAAAATCGAAATGGGTATTCAAATTGAAAGCTGATGGCTGCTTCCACACCTGGCTAGTGGTAAAGGGATTTATGCAGATCCTAGGAATTGATTATGACAAAACCTTCTCCCCTGTCACACATTTTGAGTCTCTCAGACTCCTCCTAGCATTAGCTGTGCTGGAAGACTGGCACATACACCAGATGGATGTCAAGTCAGCATTCCTCAATGGTATGCTCAACAAGAAGATATACATGGAGCAACCACAGGGTTTCATTGTTGCTGAAATGGAGAATAAAGTATGCAGACTTAAAAAATCTATCTATGGTCTCAAACAAGCCTCCCACACATGAAACTTGCAATTTCATGGATTCCTTTTGGAACTCAGCTTTGAGCAGATGTTCTCTGATGCTGGAGTATACATTTATATGATGTCTTCATCACAGGGGGAGGATTCATCTCTGCTGATTGTCATTCTTTATGTTGATGACATCACTATTATGGGTGCTTCTATAGAAGCTGTCAAGCGTTTAAAAGAGGATCTACAGAAGCATTATGAAATGTCAGACCTTGGGAAAATAGAGTCCTATCTTGGTATTTGAATCACTTGTGACAGGTCATGTAATCACATCAAGATTGACCAGTCAGGTTATGTATATGATGTACTAGGATGCTTTGGCATGTTGGACATGAACCCACATAATACCCCACTCCTGGCTGGTGCAGATGTGCACCTGGTCAAAATTACTGATGCACTTGTGCTATGATGGGGCCAATGGCAATGGCCTTCATGGCTACTCTGACTCCTCTATGGGAGACAATACAGAGGATTGTCACTCCACTTCTGGTTATGTATTCTTGCTTGCTAATGGCACAATTTCCTGGTCATCCCATAAACAAAAGACCATCACCCAAAGCATATCTGAGGCAGAGTACATGGCCCTGGCTGATGTGGCCAACCAAGCTGTCTGGTACTGAGGTTTCTTGAAGGAACTTGGGTACACCATTGAGGACCCTGTCCCTCTCCATGGTGACAACAAAGGCACAGTTAACCTTGTGCAGAACCCAGTCACCAGTCATTGATCCAAGCACATCAACTTTAAGCATCATGTCATTTGTGAGTACATAGAAGATGGTCAGATTTCTCTAATACATACACCTATGGAAGAAATGGTTGCAGACAGCTTCATCAAGTTGCTCTCACACACCCTCCTTCTGCACTTCAACCCTGACATGGGTCTTTGTGCTCCATAATTGTTAGATCATGGGGGAATGTTGAGACAGAATGTCTGTGTGGCTATGCCTGGACCTGATAGTCTCATGCTCAGGGGTTTGGTAGAACCAGCCCAGACAGTACAAGGGGCACTTATTGCTCCAGGACAATAATGGACTTAGTGAGCACTTTTTTTTTTTTTCTTTCCATTACTGTGCATCTTGGGGTACAGAACCCCATGTAGCACTTCCTTTACAATATATACTACTTATATGTACTTTGTCTAAGTCATCTAATGTGAAACTCCTCCTTTGACCTCAGTCAATGTCATGTAGTGCAAGAGAGGGGGTGTTGAGCATGGCAAGTGGTGAGTATGATGTCATGCCAGGGGGCATTAGTTGCTGGCCTCCTGTTTGTTGTCTGGCCCTTGACTGTTGTTAGTGTGCACTCTGGTGTGATCTGGCACTTGCTTACACCACTACAAGGATGGATGGGATTTGTTAGTGAGCACATGTTGGCACATGGACTGCATGGACACCTATGTACATACAGTACCCTAGAACAATGTGATTACGCACTTATGGCTGATCTAAGAACTCTCTTTTGTCAACTGACCAATTATTGTATGATTGAACTGTTTCAGATTGACACTTTACCTACTGTCTTTATGATCACATAGTTACATTCACATATGGACCTTTTAGACTGGTTCTATGCTTACACATACGCCTTCCAGGGCTCAGGGTATGTGTGGACTTGTCGGACTTGCCCAAATGTAGAATATAGTGTATATGTGATATTGTGGACACCTGCACTCTCCCCTTAAGGGCTTATGGACATATGTAGACCATAGGGACTATAAATACACCCTTGGGAGTGAGCAAGACATCTCATCCCCTACAGAGTTATCTTCTCTGTTTAAACCTCTCTTCAGCTGCACTTCATCAAGGACTTGGGCTGTGTGATGTGAGGACATGTGCATGGAGAGGCAGTGAGGCAGTGAGAGGCTGAGTGTGATGAAAGAAAGTGGAGAAGAGCCAATGGGGGCCATTTTGCAAGGGCATTGCAATGTGGATGGAGCAGGATGAGGCACAAACAACATAGGCAGAGGGCAGAGGGCAGAGGGCAGAGGGCAGAGAGTGACAAAACCAGAGCAGAGGGCAGAGGACAGAATCTAGACCATCAGTTGACCTGACATATCCAATGGAGCAATGCATCCTGTGCTTCTATTCTTGGGTGTCAATGTAACTACACAGACTGCTAAGCAGGTTTGCCCACAGGTGTTCTACATAATTAAGGGTGCTGTCAGATTTAAGGTCCATACATTTAAGGTCCATGAATCATCATATGTTCTCTGTACAGGCAGTATGATCTTAGTGCAAACATATACTACATTGAGAACATTGTGGAACATGATCCTCAAGTGCTGTGCATCTCAGTGGAAGAAGAAGCCCTACCTGAGGTGATCCCCACTCTGGATTGCAAGGCCACCACAACCCCACAACAACAATGATCAAACAGCCTCAGTCAGGCACCCATCACAGCCCACCTTTTGAGCAAGCAAACACCACCTAGGAAGCATATGGTGTCTATAAGGGTGTAAAAATCCCATGCTTTCCATGCTTGCTCTGCCCCCCTGATAGTTGTTGACATTCTGTGATTTGTATCTTTAGGTCACAGGCATTGTGCTTCAAATGATGACTTATCCCTAGCCAATTCTTATGTCAATGACCAACTGATTAGCCACTCACCAGTGTATGTCAAGGATAATGCATTGATGATGTGTGGTGCACATGACTTATAACACCCAGCTTCTGTCTTTTTGCACATTTTGCTGTGACAGCTCCACAAATGAGATCTTCTCACATAAGTAGTGTTGGGTATGTGGAATAGTAATGAAAGTGTATCAGACAACAAAGGCAACAAAAGGAAGCAAGGTGGTCTAGTAGGTCAGCATCCAGTATGAACATTGCTCTAGTGCACTGCACCAAGATTGCCACCCATGTCATGCTGGACTGAGCATGGCTGGTCTGGTTGAAGTTTCTGTCTGGCTGCACACTTGGCTGCCCATTCTCTCTGTCTGGTGGTTAGTTTGTCTGGGATATCCCTCTGCTGTAGACAAGTGGCATTGCTAATGTCTGTGTCTGTGACCTTTGTCTTGGTCATCTTCTGTGGAGTTCTAACACTTATTAGAATGGCTGTGGGTAGTGGTGGTGCTGGCAGTGTTTGTCCTCAGTTTTCTGAAGGAGGAAGGGGATCTAGACACAAAGGAGTTGATTTGGTTACTTAAGAAGTGTATCATCTAGTTGGTGTCAAGGAAATGATGTCTGGAGTGCTGATACACCTTGTATCACACTTAGTTTGTTGGTGTGCCACTAGGCTCATGAATGGAGGAAGCTTGTCACAGTGTGGCTAGCCATCAGGCTAGAGAACCACAGGGATGCCACAGGAAGTTTAGATGAACCCAAGGATGGGGACTGGTGAGTCCCTTAAGGGTAGATCGATGGGTTGGAGCCCAAGGATAGAGTCTGGCAAGACTCTGGAGGGCAGATCATTAGGCAATGAGGAGGTAAGTATGGCTCATGGATGTTTGAGAACAGGATTTGGATGTGCAGCCTGGTTATGCCATTTGGGCCAGTGCATGTGATATGGCATGGACAATGCTTACTAGGATGCCTTAGAGGCAGGATGATGAAGCTGGAGCACTTGAGTAAGCACTATAACTGTGCATGACTAATGGTTGGTCAGAAGCAATGAGTAGAAGCTTGGGAAGCTTCTTAGTATTGCTAAGGTATCAGTCAGCACTTTAGTAAGTGTGCTATCTTTAGATTACTGCTTTATGAGCAGATTGCTCAGCTTACAATAGTACTATTACTGTACTGTACTGATTAAGATTAGGACCTAGGACCTAGGCCTTTATAGAGTATATAAGTGCTATAGGCACTCAGGCAAGGGCTCTCTAAGTTGAGTCTCTTGTCCTGTCCCTGTCTAGTCCCTGACTAGGAGTATACAGGCTTTCATGACCTTTGTTGTTGCCCCAGAGGGAGACTCGTGGCATACTTTCTATTCTCTGCAAGCTAGGCAGATGTCTTACTCGTAGTTTAGATTCAGCTACTGTTGGTCACAGTTTATGCTGGTGACAGAGCTGCTCCTTGGTACTGGGTTGCTAGTGTAGAGGGGTGGGTCTATAAGGCACTGAGAGGTCCATTACTCAGTGGCCTTCATCTTTCTGAAGCAAAGAAAGGCAACGGCTTTCTGAGCACTTAACATATGCATTGGAGTTCAAAGAGTTCCCAATTGGGACTCAGTTTACTATATATGGTAGATTAAGTGAAACATATCACTAAGTCACTTAGCAGACCCTAGGGTGCATTCTAGGGTGCAAGTGGAAAAGGACAGAGGGATTCTAAGCTTAGATCACTTGGAGGGTTGCTCTGAGAAGTCTTTGATTCACAAGAGACCAAGCTTAAGGCTTTGGTCCAGTTCTAAGAGCATATTTATACATGGCTATTTAAGCAGAGTTTCTGGCAGCAATTGACATGTTTCAGCAGCAGTAAGGCCACAAAACTCATTGGCATATTAGTGTAAGGAATCTAGTAATCAGCCGGGGCAACACAGCAGCAGAATAGGGCAGCAGGAGTATAATAGAAGGTATGTAAAGTAAGGTGGGGGAAGTGATGACAACTCCAGCCAGACTGTGAGAAATACATATGCATATGGACAAAATATTAGTAAGCAGAAGTGTCCCAACTGTCCACCACAATAACCCATCTATCCTACACAGAAGTATAGATTGAAAGCAAATAAAAAAATGAAGGTAGAGATGCATATATGGGTGCCAGATTCTAGACCCATGATTTCTGCCTCATTTATAACCAGCTGGACCTGCTATGGCCACCATCTTAGCTTGTAGAAATCCTGATAGTAGAACATCTAAAGTCCTGCTCAACTGGAGCTGTCCTTGGTGGCATAGAGAGTAAATACAACATGAATGCCAGCCCTTATGGAATTTCTGATAGAACATTAGGGAAGGTGTTGGAAATGTTGTTGAAGGGGCTCTTATTCTTTGTTGATGCTGAAATAGGAGTGATAGAGAGAAGTGAGTCTGATGTTTCCAGAATGATGGGCAGAGCATAGGGAAACCACTCCAGGATCACATCACCTGTCAACATAGACAGTGAGTCAGCTCTCTTGAGATAAGGCAGTAATGGACCTTGCATGTGATGTGTGACCTGGTTCTGCTTGATACCATGTCACTGCCATATCCTGCACATCCATGTGCTCACCCTGCAATGCTTGACATGTTGGCCCCCTGTAACCGGCCTGGGGTGATGGTTCAACACCATCGCGCCCCTGTAAGTTGTGGAACCGGCCAACTAGAGTATTCAGACCCTGTTTCATGTGTTGTGCCCTTTTCATGTGTATCAGCCTGTGATTCTGAGTGACCTTTGCTACTGGTCTTATTGTTCTCATTGTGTTTCAGGTATAAATAGGTAGTAACACTGCCCTCAGGCCCTAGGCCTGCCCTCAAGTACTATGTACTATATATAGGGACTCATTATGCCTGGTAGAGGCAAGTTGAGTCTCTTGTCTCAATCTCACCAGTGTTCTATCTTCCTGTGGGTGGCTACTAAGTTGGAGCTCAGCAAGGTAACCCTGTAAGACACATTGACTTCTCTCTATAAGTCTTCTAGGCACTTCGAGGTCTAGCTCATCAGTGCAGAAGTGTCTCTTGTTACTGTCAAACCCTTGGTGTGACATTAGACTCAACTTGTTTTTCAATACGGCTAGCAGTTCAGAAGAACACTGCAGACTACGACCCTCGATTGGGTAGACGCCACCGAAGGTAGAAGGAACCACAGGGTTGTACATCTCCAAAGAACACCCAGCCAATCCCATGGATGGGACATACAAATCATCATCACAGCAAGAGGCAAAGCGCCAACCAACCCAAAGCTGGTGTGCATCCACACAACAGGTGGAAAGAAGTTCATTGGACTGAAGGACATATACCTTGGGAGCAGCAGTCCCACAGCTACACGAATACGACACTGAAGGATCGAAGCCGATGAGCTTCTCAACGAAGAACTAGAAGAACCTGAGGTCATCTCAGACACAGAGTCAGACAAGCGGTCAAAGAGATCAATGACGCCTTCAACAAAATCAAGATCACCCCGGTGGAAGAAAAGGCACCAGTGTTTCCCATCAGAACCCTCACCCGCTCCAAGGACTGCCAACCAAGCCCTACCAGCAGGAGCTAGAATCCCCAGCCTTTCACAAGCCATGTCTACACAAACCACTACAGCCACAGCTGTCACTGCCCAGCCATCCACGACCACCCAAAGCACACCACAACACATCCAGAATGTCCTCAGCAAGTCCTCAAAAGGTCAGGACCACCAGGAGGACCAGGAGGACCAGACCTGAATGCACCACAGATACCCATGGTGGCAGCGCTGATGTAAAAACCATAGGAGCACTCCCACAAGTCTTCATGGGAGATAGGTTGAAAGCCGATGACTTCATCGAAGAAGTAAAAGGATATCTGCGCCTAAACGCGGACGTGGCGGGATACAACTCCCCCTTTAAAAAGATCGCTTTCACCCTCACCCTCATCAAGGGAGAAAACATGGCCCAATGGGTCAGAGACATGGGCGAATGGATCGACAGACTACAGATGCCCCAAGACAACATCCCAGCACTATGGGACCAATTCCTCCTAGAATTCAGCCAACAATTCCAGGACACTCAGGCGGCCCAGGGGCCAGAAACGAAATAAGGGACTGCCGGATGAAGGGGTCCGACTATGACGAATACATCACCAGGTTTGAAAGCCTGGCAAGGAAGGTGGGATACACACTGGGAAATGAGGAAACCTACAACATCTTCCTACAGGGGATCCCAGCATCGCTCCTACATGACACCCTAAAGCCACTGATTCCCCTTAACTATCATGACCTCAAAGAAATGGTCAAAACCATCGCACAAGGAAAGACCATCATAGATGGCATTCTAAAAAAGACCATGGCAGGACAATCACCCTTCCAACGGCTTAACAACCCACCCCAGCCACCGCCATTTCAACAAAGAAATTGGCAACTGCGATACAATCAGGGAAACATCCCCAATATAATTCAATGAATGCCCACCATCCATGAATAATACTCCGTACCTATGGATCTGTCTAGAGGTCGCGCCCTAATAACTGGAGGGGGCGAGGAAACTGGAGACAGAGGACAGGACCACCTGCTAGGGGAAATGTATCAGCACCAGGGTACGAAGCAATGCGATGCTTCAACTGCAGCAGAGAAGGACACTTTGCCCCGCATGCCCCAAGAGGCGACAACAGCCCAGGAACCCCTACAGGCAAAGCCCTAGGCAAGCCAACCTCATCGACTTCCAGGAGGAAGAAGACCAAGACTACCAGATGGCAGAACCATCAGAGGGAACCTCAGTGGCCACCATGCGAGCACAACTGAGGGAATGTCCCTCAATGACCAGATTAAACTGGCCAAGGAGATGGGAGTGGCACAGGATTTTCCCTCTGCCTAATCAGATTGGCCCTGCTTAGGAATCCATAGCATAACGTGTACATATCAGCAAGAAATCCATGACAGTCGTTTCTATGCACATCAATTGCAAAAAGAGCCGAAGGAGTGGCCCTCATAGACTAGGGGCCACTGAGAACTTATGAGTCTCGACTACGCTAGATGGCTACGACTCCCCATCAAATGACTGCGAACCCAAGGCCATTGTTCAATGTCATGGAACAGAAAAAAAAGTGGAGCCCTCAAATACTATACCGACCTACAGTTCAAGACAGGGACACAGACCACAACCAAAGTTCTTCCTCTCCAACCTAGGAGACATAAGGCCATCTTCGGTACCCATGGTTCCCTCCGTCCAGCCAAAATCACTGGAAGAGAGGATGGATCGACTTCACCATCTCCCATTGTCCTCTGCCCCAAATGCCACCAAAGCAGTGTACATATCTCAAACAAAGAACGTACCATGACCAGTCAGGAGGAGAACTGACAGTACCTCCTGGGAAGGGTAACAATAGGAAGTGCACGGACAGCCCAGAGCAAAACAACACCATCCCAGCTGAATACAAGCAACACAAAAAGGTGTTCAGCGAAGAAGACTCGCAGCAATGCCCAGATCAACCATATGGGATCACGCTATTGAACTACTACCTGGAGCACCCGATACCATGCCAGGACGACTGCTACCCCTCACACAGAGGAGAAAGCGAAATGCACAAATTCGTCCAGACATTAAAGAGGGGAACCATTCGTCTCCAAATGCCATATGCAGCCAACTTCTTCTTTGTAAAGAAGAAGGATGGAAACTGAGACCGTACAGGACTACCGACCTGTCAACAAGTGGACAAAAAGGAACAGAAATGTCTCGCCCCTCATCCCACAAGTCGTGGACCGACTCAGCAGATGCACCAAATTCACAGTGGTAGAGTACAATGGGGCTACAACAACATTAGAATCCAGGAAGGGGACGGATGGAAGGCCGCCTTCCTTACCCACAAAGGACTGTTCGAACCTACAGTCATGTTCTTCGGTCTCACTAATTCCCCAGCAACCTTCCAGATGATGATGAACACCATCTTCTGGCAAGAAGTAGGAGAGGGCTGGCTCTCTGTCTACATGGATGACATCGCTATCCACACAGCCAAACGACCACACGAAACAGAGGAACAACACATGGCCAGACATCGGGAATATGTCCATCATATGCTGGACAAGCTGGAAGAGAATGATCTCTACCTCAAACCAGAAAAATGCCAGTTCGAAAAGGAGGAAATCGAGTACCTAGGAGTCATTGTAGGAAAAGGACATCTCAGGATGAGCCCCAAGAAGCTGCAGGGATCACGGATTGGTCCCCACCAAAAAACCTAACCAATGTCAGAAGCTTCTTGGGATTCATAGGTTACTACCGCTACTTTGTCCCAAACTACTCAAAGATCACACGACCCCTACTCGAACTAACAAAGAAAACCACACCCTGGCATTGGGGAGAAGCACAAATGAGAGCATTCGAAGAGCTAAAAACAAGAATGTGCAGCAGCCCAGTATTAATCCAACCAAATGTCGAGAAGCAGTTTACACTTCATGTCGATGCATTGGCATACAGCATGGGTGCCGTACTCTTGTAGGAGGGACAGCACAACCTCACACCAACCTTGGCCCAACGACACAAACCAATCCTACATCCAGTGGCATACTACTCGGCAACGTTCACACCCACAGAATAAAACTACGACATCTACAAACGAGAACTGTTAGCCGTCATGAAGGCTCTAGCCCACTGGAGACACTACTTAGGGTGGACCAAAACACCATTCATAATCTGAACCGACCACGCCAACCTCCAATATTGGAAGTCACCAAGGAACCTGAACTGACGAACCGCACAATGGCATGCTGACCTCCAAGAATATGACTACATACTGGAATACATCCTGGGCAAAATGAACACCACAGCAGACGCGTTGTCCAGACCATCAAATGCAGACCACGGTGGAGACGATAACAAAAACGTCATGATCATTCCACCCTACAGGGTTCGAGCAGCACAAACAGTTCAAGGGAAAACCATTGTACCGAACCTCAAAGAGCTCAGACAAGCCATCATTAGGAACGCCCATGACACACCCACATCTGGCCACCCAGGAAGAGACGAAACCCTGAGGAAAGTACGAGAGCGATACTGGTGGCTGAAGATGAAAGAATGGGTTGCCAACTACATCAAAGGATGCGTGACGTGTCAGCAAGCTAAAATACTGATGCACCAACCCCACGTCCCACTATATCAAATCCCCTCAGAACTGGGCATGCTACCATTCCAGACCATAGCCATGGACCTAATTACTGGGCTACTGCCAAAGTGAGGATTGGATGCAATCCTCACCATTGTGGATCATGGATGCTCTCATGCCGCCCTATTCCTCCCCTGCTCCACCAATATCACAGGGCCAGGAATTGCCCAACTCTATCTAGATCACCTCTATCCATGGTACGGGCTACCAAGAAAAATCATCAGCAACAGAGACCCCCGGTTCACATCAAGTTTCGGAAAAGCACTCACCAAGAGGTTGGGGATACAACAAAACCTGTCCACAGCAGCCCACCCCCAAACTGATGGCCCGTCCGAATGAAAGAACCAATGGATAGAGCAGTATTTGCGACTGGTGACGAGCAGACAGCCAGATGACTGGACAGAATGGGTCGCGGTTGCAACTGCGGTGCACAATAACCAGAAGAATAGCACCACTGGGTTATCACCCAATCAGATTCTAATTGGCTACGAACCGACACTGGGGCCTGGAGATCTGGGGGTGCAGACCAGCAACGAGGCAGTGGAGCAGCGGACACAAAGAATGAAGGAAGCACGGGATCATGCAATCGAAGCGATCAACAAAAAGGCGGCCGAGATACCAACAGGTCAATACAAGACTGGAGACCAAGTATGGCTGGAAGGGACCCACCTGACCCTCCCACATCAAGGGTCCAAATTAAACCCAAAATGGTATGGCCCTTCAAGATCCTCAAAGAAGTATCCCCGGTCGCCTTCCTACTCCAACTCCCTGCATCATGGTTGATCCACCCGGTGTTCCATGCTTCCCTCCTTACCCCATATAGGGAAATGGACACCCACAGGCCCAATTACGCCCGACCTCCCCCTGACCTAATTGACAATGAAGAACAATACAAGGTGGAGCAGATTAGAAACCATCGTCATCAAGGGCGATCAAAGAAGCTGCAATATCTCATAAAGTGGCGGGGCTACCCTGAGAGTGACAACACTTGGGAACCAGCTGACCAAGTACATGCCCCAGATCTCCTTCGGGAGTATCACAAACGCTGGCCCTTGAACAAGATAAAAGGGAAGCAGAAACCCCTGGCAAAAGCATCAGCTCGACCCTCCTCTGCTCTCTATTACACCATTGCTTCCTCATGTCCTCCCCTGTTCCAGTCCCAGTTCTGGCCCCTGCCACATGTGTCACGCCCAAGGAGGTTGTCCAACCTCCCTCCGCAGTGGCCAGTCCCAGTCAGGCCACTACCACCCCTGCCTCCAATACCATCCATCTCCCGGGGGCATTCCCCGATCTCAAAACCAATGCCTTCTGGGAAGGCCCCCTCTCCCCGGGCACCGTCCGATCTGTCCTGGACGGATACAAGAACCTCGGCCTGACCCAGCTCCGACAACTGGCCGCGGGTTTCACCTCCATGCTCCAGCGGTGGGAGGCACTCTTCCAGGACGAGGCATGATGCCTCAAATGCCAATTCGAAGAAGTCAACAGGGATAACCGCGAGCTCAAAGCGCGGATCCAGCAAATCAACGGGGAGCCCCTCTTATGCCCCGACGGATACGTCGAGAACGACGGGAGGCTCCCCAAGTTCACCATCACCACCCCAGATGGCAAGAAGCCTGCCGTCTTCATTAAGCAGCTGGACGACGGACAGGTGGCCGGTCTGGCGGCCAATGCAACAGGCGACCATGACGCCCAAATTATTGAGCTCTATGCTCGCCCCTGCTTTGACGACTTCCCCCTCTCCCCACTTCCACCTTGGTTCCGCGCCTGCCTCTGGGGAACCGAGGTCAACTATCACCCACTCCAAGAGGCTGTCATTGATCTGGATGATTGGCCCCTCCTCGCTGAAATCATGCGCTACTGAGTCCTGGATCGCAAGGTTGACACGCTGCACGCTGAGCTATGCCTGGCTCAGGTGAATCTGGCGGCGTCTGAAGCTGCAAAACAAGCAAGCGAAGACCAGCTCGTCGCAGCAAGGGCTGGAAAGAAAGTCCCACAAGTGGGAGTCGAGCAATACCGGCCCCAGCTGGTGAGGCGGTCAGGATGGAGAAAAACAGGATGAGGGCATCCTGTCTAGCGAGGGAGTGATGTAACCGGCCTGGGGTGATGGTTCAACACCATCGCGCCCCTGTAAGTTGCGGAACTGGCCAACTAGAGTATTCGGACCCTGTTTCATGTGTCATGCCTTGTTTCATGTGTATCAGCCTGTGATTCTTGAGTGACCTTTGCTACTGGTCATTATTGTTCTCATTGTGTTTCAGGTATAAATAGGTAGTAACACTGCCCCTCAGGCCCTAGGCCTGCCCTCAAGTACTATGTACTATATATAGGGACTCATTATGCCTGGTAGAGGCAAGTTGAGTCTCTTGTCTCAATCTCACCAGTGTTCTATCTTCCTGTGGGTGGCTACTAAGTTGGAGCTCAGCAAGTGGTAACCCTGTAAAGACAACATTGACTTTGTCTCTATAAGTCTTCTAGGCCACTTCGAGGTCTAGCTCATCAGTGCAGAAGTGTCTCTTGTTACTGTCAAACCCTTGGCGGTGACACCCCCACATTGCTCTGGGCTGTCTTGTGGCTTGTTTCACCCTCCTGAGTTTCCTATGCTTCATTCTCTGTGTACCACGTGTTACTGGTACCCCAAACGTCCACCCAAGTTCTAGTACAATCAACAAGTTGCTTGGTAGTGGCAACAGTTACTTCCTATCTGCAGTAGTGGGCGCATCGGCTGAGTCTTCAGCAATTTCCCTCAGTACTCAAGGTACTGACGACATCTAAGTGTCACTGCTTGTGCCGGTGACATTAGACTCAACTTCTTTTATCACCACAGCCCCAGAAGAGAGACAGTGCATTCAACTTCCCATTGATCAGGAATGAGCATTACAAAACACTGCTGTCTATTGGGAAGACCAAACCTTTCCCTTTCACATATACACCATCTGAGTAGGAGGGACACAAATCAGAGCAGTCTACTTACAGGATTGACATTGGTATACCCTTAACTGGGGGAACGCAGGAGAGTCCCTGTTTCTCGATCGAAGAGCATGACGTATTGACCAATATAATGGGCTGCACAAAGGGGAAGCAGTGAACATGTATGAAGAAGCCCCTACTATCACTAATTGGGATGAAGGCTCTGAAAGCAAAGAAGAGGAAGACCCTCTCAACCAACAGATTTGAAACTCACCCATCAATCTGTCAGCAGCCATCACTGCCCTTGCAGATGTAACAATGACATCCAACCCAACTATCACCACCAATATGTCGACTGCAGCAACAGCTGTAACAACAACCCAAGCAGGAGGAAGAATGGGACCACCAACTGGAGGTGGAAGCAGAGGCCCACCAGGAGGAGGTGGAGGTGGAAATGCCCCAGGAGGAGGACAGCCGCAACAACCAATCTAAGTGGATGACAAGCCAATGGGAGCTCTACCAATGATCTTTGAAGGAGATTGAACCAAAGCTTCATCAAATGAGTAGCCATCGCCCTCACCTGCATCAAAGGAGCAGAGGTTAACTGATGGATGGAGCAACAACTGGACTGGCTTGGTATGCTCCAGCCAGCAGATGATGTATGTGCTGTCTGGACAATGTTCATCCACAACTTCAAGACTGCTTCCTCGACTCCAAAAAGCACAAAAGCACATCAACTACAAGAGCTAAAAATGAGATGGCCAGAATAGATGAGTACATCTCCACATTTGAAAGCATAGCACATGAGGCTGGTTACAATCTGATGGATCAGAATACAATGCAACTGTTCTGCAAGGATTACCATGCATGTTGACAAAAGGTGCTAGAAGACACAAATGTCAACACCTACGACCAAATGAAAGCCAAAGCCATCAATGTGACAGCATCACATGAATCATCAATGCCCTTACATGTCCAAATAACACACAGACACCCCTTTCCAAATAACTGGCAGTATGCACCCAGACTGCAGAACCCCCAACCACCATGACAAGGTTTGGACAAACCCCCTACAACTCCACCACCGTACCCAGAGCATGGAACAACCAACCAGTGCCTATGGATGTAGATTGAGCAAGGCACCCAGAGGAAACTGGCAGGATGAGGAGGAGGACAGTCCAGAGGAAAATTGTGAGAACAGACGATAATAGGACCCAACAGGGGCCAAGGTGCATGCTTCACCTGTGGACAGCAGGACACTTTGCTCACACCTGCCCCACCAAACAGCATTGCTCCAATGCATGCACTGCCCAGCTCATCGATGGTCTCCAGAAGACAATAAAGCGAGCCCATACCTCAAAGGTGGATCATCTCCACCAACAACTCGAAACGCTCTCCCAGGAAGACCAGGAAGAGCTGATGAACCACCTTGGAGGAAAGAAGGAAATTTTTAGAGGCCTAATCCATATGGCCTGGATTAGGAGACTGGATCAGATAGGATGTACCTTTCAATATGAAAATCTATGCAGCTACATTTATTCATCCATCTATCCAAGAAGAGGGCTGAAACAATGCACTCCTAGACTGGGAGCAACTGAAAACTTCATCACATGCAGTATGCAAAGGAAATGTGCTTTCCTATTAAACATTAGAAAGACCCAGACCAGTCTATAATGTGGATGGAAAAGGAACAAGAAAGAGATATAGAAAATTACACAGACTTAGAAATGCAAACAGGGAGTCAATGGACCTGGCTGCATTCTTCCTTACTGACCTAGGAGACCAAAGGTCATCTTGGGATATCCATGGTTTGCTGCCATGCAACCAAAGATTGATTGGGCAAGAGGATGGCTCAGAGCGATCAATTACCCCTCATCCTTCAAATCAAACTAGCACCCAGGTACGAATAGGAAGGTGCAGAGCCAGCTGTAGGTTGCAAGATGCCTGTATGACAGATCAGCTGCATTCAAGAACCCCTTCATGTAGCTAGAGTGTCATCCCTGAAACAAAAGGGAAAGGACAAACGTTAGCATCAAAAT
Organism: Russula compacta; assembly: GCA_022376555.1. NCBI lineage: Eukaryota > Fungi > Basidiomycota > Agaricomycetes > Russulales > Russulaceae > Russula > Russula compacta. Next base: position 21,431 of record WTXH01000382.1, read on the forward strand.
TAGCTGAG
>WTXH01000383.1:0-21395 GCA_022376555.1 Russula compacta
GGAATGTTGTGGTGGCTGATGATACAGGCCACCCCATGTGTGCAGACTTTCCATGGATCGAAGTCTGTGTTGACATTCTCCAGAGCCTTGAAGCTCTGGATGGCCTTGTGAGGGATCCAATAGTGGCCATGCCTGCAGTAGGCACAGTAGGGGGTGCGGTTCTGAGGGGAGGACATGGGGACATAGCTTTTGGTTTTTCCCTCTTGACTCTCTCCCTGCCCCACTTTATTACCTGAGCTTCCCCCCATGCTTCTTGACATATGCCTGCCTTGTGTGGGGTCGCAATAAGGTCCATGTTTGTGTATTTGATAAGGGTGTGCCCAGACACAGAATACTCCATAGGGGCAAGTGGCGGACAGGAACCAGATGTTCCCAGTGTGGTCCTTAGGCCAGTCTGCCCAGAACTCATCAGTGAGCTGAGGTGTGCACATAGGAACTTAGCTGTGGTGATGTGGGTGTGCATGTGAGGTTGAGGTCCTCTCTCCATAGGGTGCTTCTTATGATAAGCCTTGACCAACGTGTCCACAAATACTTGGTCAGCTGGTTCCCATGTGTCATCTGCTTCTGAGTAACCTTGCCAGCATATGAGGTATTGCAATTCCTTCTGCCACCCATGGAAATGATGACTGATGATTTGTTCCACTTTGTATTCCTCTTGGTCATCTATCATCTCCAGTGGTAAGCATTGGTAATTTGCCCCATGTTCTTTGGTTTCTTTGTAAGGGGCAAGTAGTGAGGCATGGAATACGGGATGGATGGTCCAGGTGGCAGGTAATTCTAGCTTGTATGTGACTGGGGAAATTCGTTTGAGAATCCTGAAGGGACTGTCATTTAGGGGCCAGTTTTGTAGACTGGTAAGGGAGTGTGAGATGCTTAGCTTTGAGCCACACCTGCTCCCTGTCCTGTATTGTGCTGGTGGTGCAGTTTGTGTGATTTGATTGAGTGCTAGCACTGCTGCACTATGGTGTTCTTTGATGTGGTTCTGCCTGTCTTCTGTGGCTGCATTATTTGTCTCCGGGATTATGGCTTCTTGTCACCGGCGAGAGCAGCGACACTTAGACGTTGTCAGTTTCTATGACAGTAGTGGAACCGTTTGACAACTCAGCGGGTGCATCCACTACGCTTGGGGGGAAGTAGCTCTCGTGGCTCCCAAAGACTCGTTGATAGAGCTCGAATCAGAGTCGACGTTCGGTGTGCCGGCAACTTGGGGCACACAAAGGATAAAGCACAGAAGACCTAAGAAGGCAAAACAAGCCATGGCTTTCCTAGAGACAATCGACGGAAGTCACTACTCTTTGATAGACAAAGGAGACTCGACTTAGAGTCTCGTCTCCGTACGCGCATGCGTACATATACTACTGTACATGTGACTACGACTACTACTCGACCGTTTTCCGGTCATTCGGCTAACTTGATTGCTGACTGAGGGGCATGACAAAGCCCTGACATACGCTGACTACTAGTCCGACCTGTATTACCAACCCCAGGCCTAGACAGGCCCACCATGCCTGGGGGTCCAGCGCACCTCTCACATGCCATCAGCGGTTCTCTTGCCCCTTTGCAAGCCGCCCTGTGACATCACCCTTGGTCTAGAAACGAGCCGCACCGCGGCGTGAGCTGTGAGGGATGGAGGAGAACTTACGACCTTGGTCTCCTCGCAGTAGGGGTTCGTCATGGAGCTTGCGGAAAAGACTGTAGCTCTCGTACTTGTGTGAAGCGATGAGGCGGCGGCGACATTGTTCTTCTTGGTAACGGAGGGAGTCGATGTGAGCCTGGAGTTCCCGAGCTTCGATATGAAGCCCGGCGAGGTCAGTGACGGTTTCGTGAAAGCGTTCGAACTCAGCGGCGGTTCCCCAATCCCCTCCTGGCTCATTCTCTTGACGCAACATGGCGTCGTAAGTGGTAGGGTTGGTGAGTGCGTCGAAGAACCACTGGGGGTATTCCCCTTCTTCGACGATCGTGGCGCGGTTGGGAGCGAAGAGCTCCTGGCGGTAGACGGCTTCCCCTTTTCCAGAGGTGCTGAGGCAATACTGTCCCTCGCATTTAACATAGGCTGCGAGGGTGTGGATGGTGTGCGAGCCGTCAGTGATGGGAATGAAGAAATCGGACACTCGCCCTTCGTTCTCCTCATACCCTTCGGGTACCCCCAAATCTTCCTTGTCTGCTGCGAGCTGGTCGTCTCTCCAGTGCTTGTAGGTGGCTTCCAGGCGAGCCGCGTTCGCCTCACGCTCTGCCAAAGCGTCGGTTCGTCCCTTGAGTACGGCGAGCTGCTCTTTGTTGTGGCGCGACACGTCTTCATTTTGCGCACAATGCTCGCCAGTCCCTGGGCGATGAGGACGAGCTGTTCTCTGGTGGGGTGTTCCCTTCGAGAGCAGCGTGGACGGTTCGTGGGAGAGTTGAAACTCACTGAATTCGGCCGATGAGGCCACCACTTCCATCGGGATGACGAGGGGTTCGGGCTGCTTGCGGCAGCGGTTTCAGTGCGCGGGGGAATTGGCAGAGGCTCTTCACATCCGCTGGGGCTAGCCGTGATGTAGGAAGGGACGGAGAGGGGCGAAGACATGCTGTGTTTAGTTGTGAAGGGGCGGAAGAGTGAGAGGCGATTGATTTGACCCATGCTCCACGTTTGGGTCCTTTGTACTCGGCCTCTTCATTTGACGGGTGTCGTCGATGATATTGCCTTACCAATGCAGGTGCATGTACTTGGTCAGCGGGTTCCCAGGTGTCATCAGCAGCTGAGTAACCCTTCCACCGGATGAGGTACTGAAGCTGACGTCGCCTCCCATGGTGCCTGTGATTGATAATTTGCTCCACTTCGTATTCCTCAGCATTATCAATCATTTCTGGTGGGGGTCGTTGGTAATTGGCTCCATGTTCTTCTGTCTCTTTGTAATGAGTGAGTAAGGAGCTGTGGAACACGTCATGAATGGTCCAGGCGCCGGCAGTTCTAGTTTGTAAGCCACTGGCGATACTTCCTTTACTACTTTGAAGGGTCCGTGACGCTTGGGCGCGAGCTTGGCGGATGCGTAGGGGAGTGCAGGTGTTAGCTTCGAGCCAAACTTGATCCCCTTCTCGATATTGCGCCGGAGGCGCTGCTTTAGCACTTCGTTGAGGGCTTTGACTGCCGCTTCTCGGTGGGCTTGAGCTTGTTCATGTCTGTTTTCCATGGCTCGTTACTCGTGATGGGTATGGCTCTTCAGCGGCACTGGGGCGATATCCGAGAATAATCTCGTGAGGACTCAACTTAGTTGTGGCGTTGGGCCATCGGTTGTGCACAAACGTTGCAATCGGTAGGAGTTCTTCCCAGTCGTCTTGTCTGGCCGAAGTGTAGAGTCGCAGGTATTGTTCCACCCACTGATTCTTTCGTTCGGTGAGCCCGTCAGTTTGCGGGTGGAAGGCGGTGCTGATATTTCGTTCTATTTTCAGCTTCGCGGTGAGGGCCTTCGAGAAGTTGGACGTGAAGCGGGGGTTGCGGTCTGAGATGACTTTTGATGGTACTCCAAACCATGGGAACACGTGTTGGAGATACAGCTGGGCCACCCCTTCGCCAGTAATAGTAGTCTTGCAGGGGATGAATAGGGCCGCTCTTGAGCAGCCTTGGTCGACAATGGTGAGGATGGCGTCCATTCCGTTTGCCTTTGGCAGTTGAGTAATGAGATCCAGGGCAACGATATTGAAAGGACGCATCTGTGGGTCTCCCGGTATGCGGTACATCGGTGTCTTCTTCTTTGTCATTCAGATTTTGTGTTGTTGGCATTGTGCGCATCCCGCGACATACCTTTCTACCCATGTTTTTAGTCCTGGCCACCAGTAGCGTTGACTGACAAGAGCAATGGTGTTATCTCGCCCTGGGTGTCCTGCTGTGGGTGAGTCATGAAAGTGAGATAATATGTCGTGCCTTAGTTGTAATCCTGTGGGTACTGCTAGGCTCCATCCTTGTACATAACCCTCGGGGATCTTTCGGACGTCTTGTGAGTCACACCACAATTCCATTTCCGCTCGTTGCTTCTGCTGAGCTTTCTTTACTCGTTGCTGTAGAGTGCTCGTTTGCATCGTGGTAGTAGTGATGAACATGGATGAGGGAAGGAGAGTTAGGTCGGTGTTGTCTTTGGTGCTGTGGTCAGCCCCTGGTGGTCTAGATAGCATGTCGGGTGCGGTGTGGATCCTCCCTGGCACATGTTTGATGACTAAGTTATAGTCCTGGAGCTCGGCGAACCATCTAGCCACTCGTCGGTTGACTTTTCGGGGGGCTTTCCAATGCGTCAGGTTGGCATGATCTGTGAGAATGGTGACTGGTATTTCTGTGGCAGCTACGTGAGGGCGGAAGCGTTTGAGGGCTTTCAGTACTCCTAGGAATTCTCTTTCATAGATGTCGTAGTTGCGTTCTGTTGGTGTGAATGTGTTAGAGTAGTACGCAATTGGACATAGCATAGGTTTCTGGGTGCGTGGGTTTATTTCTCCCTCCTGTGAGAGTACGGCGCCCACGCCGTATGCTGAGGCGTCGGTGGCGAGGAAGAATGCCTTGGAGTAGTCGGGTTGGCGGAGGATGGGTTTGCTGCACATTAGCGTCTTCAGGTGTTCGAAAGCTTCCTTGCAATCATTTGTCCACTGGAACGGGGTGTCTTTTCGCGTTAATTGGATCAGAGGGCGTGCTATAAGGGAGTAATTGGATATGAAGTATCGATAAAAGCCTGTAAAGCCCAAGAATGCGCGAATGTCTTTGACGGTTCGTGGTTGAGGCCAATCGGCAACTCCTCGTACTTTCACAGGGTCCATTTGAATCGTGCCGTCTTTCAGGACGACTCCCAGGAACTCTACCTCTCGTTGTTCGAAGGTGCATTTTTCTGGTTTGAGGTATAGGTCGTATTGTCTTAGCTTGTTCAGGACTTTGTGGGTGCATTCTTCGTGAAACTTGGGGTCGTCTTTTGTGGCGATGAGGAGGTCGTCCATGTAGATGATGAGCCATCCCTGCGCCATTTCTTCAGCGAAGATTGCATTCATCATGGTTTGGAAAGTCGCTGGCGAATTTGTCAGCCCGAAGAACATTACAGTGGGTTTGAATAATCCCTGATTAGTGATGAACGCGGCTTTCCATTCGTCTCCCTTCTTGATGCGGACGTTGTTGTACCCCCATTGGATGTCAAATTTTGTGAAGAGCTTTGCTCCCTGGACCTTCGCTATTAGCTCCGGGATCAGTGGAAGGGGGTAGCGATTGCGAATAGTCCATTCGTTCAGGTGACGATAGTCTTGTACTGGCCGTAGCTTTCCGTCTTTCTTTTTGATGAAGAAGAAGGGCGCTGCGTATGGGCTCTTGGAGGGGCGTATGTAGCCTTTCTTCTGTTGTTCTTTAACGAATTCCAACAGTGCTTTCTGTTCCTCTTGTGTGAGTTGGTATACCTTGCCGGGTATCGAGGATGGGGCTTCTGGTTTTAATTCGATTGCATGATCCCAAATGCGTGGTTCGGGGAATCGTTGGGCGGCTTCTTCGCTGAAAACGTGAGCGTGTTTCTGATATTTGGCTGGGATTTCGCCACTTCCCTTGTGCGACCCTGCTTCCTCAGCTAGCTTCGATGCTAACGTCTGTCCTTTTTCTTTTGTCGCGGGGATGACGAGTTTGGCCATATGGATGGATCCTTGGATGACCTTCGTTCGCCTTAAGGGGTCTGGCGTCCTTGTGGGGTGACTCTGCATTTTCCTATTCTCACTTGGGTGGCTATTTTGGTGCGGAGGATCAAGGGTAGCTGCTCGCTTTCGATCCACCCCCGTGCCCAGTCGATTCTCGGTTGTGTGGCTGCGAACCACGGGTACCCTAGGATGATCTTTTGCTCTCCCAGGTCAGTAAGAAAGAATCGTAACCAAGTCCGTTGGCTTCCCGTTTGCATTTCCAAGTCTGTGTAGTGTTCTATGTCTCCATTCTTGTTTCTGGTCCCATCTACGTTGTAGACCGGTCTGGGTCTCTCCAGTCGCTTGATGGGGAATCGCATTTCCTTTGCGTATTGCATACTAATGAAATTTTCTGTCGCCCCTGAATCTAGGAGCGCTATTGTCTCGGCCCTCTTTTTGGATAGGTGGATGAATAAACGTAGCTGCATAGATTTTTGTACAGATAGATACATCCTTTCTGATCCAACTTTCCTAATCCAGGCTGCACGGATTAGGCCTCCGAAAAATTTCCTTCCTTCGCTCCGAGACGATTCATCAGCTCTTCTTGGTCTTCCGATGAGAGGGTCTCGAGTTGTTGGTGGAGATGATCCACCTTTGAGATGTTGGACTCGGTCTCATTGTCTTTGGGCATCCAGTCAATGAGCTGGGCGGTACGTGTATTTGCACGATGCTGTTTGTGGGGCAGGCGCGAGTGAAATGTCCTTGTTGTCCGCAGGTGAAACACGCACCCTGCATCCTCTTTGGGTTCTGTTATCGTCCGTCCTTACAACGTTTCCCCTAGGCGGTCCTCCACCACGTCCTGCCAGTTCCCTCTGGGTGCTCTGGCCCGGTCTACATCCATGGGTACCGGTTGGTTGTTCCACGCTCTGGGTGCCGTGGTGGAATTGTAGGGGGTTTGTCCGAATCCTTGTCGCGGTGGTCGAGGATTCTGCGGCTGCTGGGTGCGGTATTGCCAGTTAGTCTGAAATGGGGGGCGTCTGGTGTTGTTGTTGTTGTTGGGTGCGTGTACAGAGCGTCGATGATTGTTGCGACGCGGTCACGTTGATGGCTTTAGCTTTCATCTGGTCATAAGTGTGGACCGCTGTATCTTCCAGCACCTTTTGTCCAACGCTGCGCGGTAATCCTTGCAGAAAAGTTGCATGGTGTTCTGGTCCATCGGGTTGTACCCGGCTTCGTGTGCGATACTTTCGAAAGTAGAGATGTACTCATCTATCTCTGGCCATCTCATTTTAATTCCTGCAGCCTGATACGTGCCTTCTGCGCCTTTTGCGAGTCGAGGAAGCGATTTTCGAAGTTCTGTACGAACGTTGTCCATACTGCGCGTGCGTCGTCTGCTGGTTGGAGCGTGCTTAGCCAATCCAGTTGTTGTTCTGTCCATCGGTTGACTTCTGTTCCTTTGATGCAGGTGAGGGCTATAGCCACTCTCTTGATGAAAGAGGCTAGGGATGGAACATTGTGATTAACGAGGAAGTACGCTCGGAGTTCTCGTAGGAAACTCTCAGCTTTGGCTCGATCTCCTTCAAAGATCGTTGGCAGGGCTCCCATTGGTTTATCATCTGCTTGGATTGGTTGCTGCGGTTGTCCACCTCCTGGCGCGCCTCCACCTCCACCTCCTGGTGGTCCGCCTCCTGGTGGACCTCCGCCTCCACTGGGCCCCCACCGCCTCCTCCTGTGGGTGGTCCAGTTCTTCCTCCTGCTTGTGTGGTAGTCACGGCAGTTGCTGCTGTTGACATTGTGGCAATGTTGGTTGGCTCAGTTGTGAGGGATAAGTCTGCAAGGGCTGTGATCGCTAATGATAAATCGATGGGCAAATTTCGAATCTGCTGGTCGAGGGGACTTTCTTCTTCCTCGCTGTCGGAGCCTTCACTCCAATTGATGATGGTAGGGGCCTCTTCGTACGTATTTGCGGCTGCTCCTTCGTATCGCCCGTTGTACTGGTCAACACGTTGTGCTCTTTGGTCAAGAAATGGGGACTCTCCTTCGTTCCCCCAGTTGAGAGTGTACCAATGTCGGTTATGCAGATGAACCACTCTGATCTGCGTTCCTCCTACTCAGATCGCGTATGCTTGAAATGGAAAGGTCTGGTCTTCCCAGTAGACCGCTGTATTCTGTAATGCTCGTTCCCTGTCAATGGGAAGCTGGACGTATTGTCTCCCTTCAGGGGCCGTGGTGATAAAGAAGTCGAGTCTAATGTCACCGGCGAGAGCAGCGACACTTAGACGTTGTCAGTTTCTATGACAGTAGTGGAACCGTTTGACAACTCAGCGGGTGCGTCCACTACGCTTGGGGGGAAGTAGCTCTCGTGGCTCCCCAAAGACTCGTTGATAGAGCTCGAATCAGAGTCGACGTTCGGTGTGCCGGCAACTCGGGGCACACAAAGGATAAAGCACAGAAGACCTAAGAAGGCAAACAAGCCACGGCTTTCCTAGAGACAATCGACGGAAGTCACTACTCTTTGATAGACAAAGGAGACTCGACTTAGAGTCTCGTCTCCGTACGCGCATGCGTACATATACTACTGTACATGTGACTACGACTACTACTCGACCGTTTTCCGGTCATTCAGCTAACTTGATTGCTGACTGAGGGGCATGACAAAGCCCTGACATACGCTGACTACTAGTCCGACCTGTATTACCAACCCCAGGCCTAGACAGGCCCACCATGCCTGGGGGTCAGCGCACCTCTCACATGCCATCAGCGGTTCTCTTGCCCCTTTGCAAGCCGCCCTGTGACACTTCTGCTGCATCGGTGCATATCCTAACAGGATTTTGTGAGGACTCAGCTTTGTAGTGGCATTTGGCCATTTATTATGCACAAAGATGCAATAGGGAGCCACTCCTCCCAGTCATCCTGTCGCACTGTTGTGTACAATTGTAGATATTGCTCCACCCATTGATTCTTGCATTCAGATAGGCCGTCTGTCTGTGGGTGGAACACCATACTGATATTTCATTCAATACCAAGCTTCAATGTGATAGCTGTGGCAAAATGTGATGTGAAGCGGGGGTCTCTATCTGAAATCATCTTGAGGGTACACCAAACCAAGGGAATATGTGTTGAAGGTATAACTTAGCTATCCCTTTGCCCATGATCATTGTGTTGCAGGGGATGAAGAGGCTGCCCTGGAGCATCCCTGATCAATGATAGTGAGGATCACATCTTTTCCATTAGAGGTAGGGAGTTGTGTGATGAGGTCCATCGCGATTGTATTGAATGGTCATTCGCTTGGGTCCCCTGGAATATGATACAGTGGTGTCCTCAATCTGGAAGTAAGTATCTTATTCTGTGCATACTGTGCATCCTCTAATGTATTCTTTGATCATGCATTTATCCCTGGCCACCAGTAAGTGCTGTCGATGCAAGTGAGTTGTGTTGTCTCTTCCTGGTGCCTGCAGTTGGTGGTCATGGTACTATGCTTGTAACCGGCCTGGGGTGATGGTTCAACACCATCGCGCCCCTGTAAGTTGCGGAACTGGCCATTAGAGGACTTCTACCCCATTTCATGTTCGTGCCCCGTTTCATGTATATCAGCTTGTGATTTCTTGAGCACCTTGTGCTATTGGTTGTTATTGTCTTGGTCATATAAATAGGTAGCACTGCCCCCTTCAGGCCCTAGCCTGCCCTCAAGTACTATGTACTATATATAGGGGACTCATTACGCCTGGTAGAGGCAAGTTGAGTCTCTTGTCTCAATACTAGCAGTGTTCTACTTCATACGGGTGGCTACTGAGTCGGAGCTCAGCAAGCGGTAACCCTGTATCGACATCGACTTGCAGGTGACTTCCTCTCTATACATCTTCTAGGGCACGTTCAAGTCCTAGCTCATCACTTAGTGTGTCTATTGTTGCTGTCAAACCCTGGCGGTGACATTAGACTCAACTTTCTTTCAATACGGCTAGCAGTTCAGAAGGGACACTGCAGACCACGACCCTTGATTGGGTAGATGCTGTCGGAGGCAGAAGGAACCACAGGGTTCGATACATTTCCAAGAACATCCAGCCAATCCCACAGATCAGGACATACAGATTATTGCACAGAAGAGGCAAAGCACCAACCAACCCGAAACTGGTGTGCATTCACGAAACAAGTGGAAGGAAGTCCACTGGGACGGAGGATGATACACTGTAGGAGCAGCAGTTCCACAGCTACACGAGATACGACACGAAGGATCAGAAGCTGACGAGCTTCTTGACGAAGAACTAGAAGAACCCGAGGTCGTTTCAGACACAGAGTCAGACGAGCGGTCAAAGAAATCGACACACCTTCAACAAATCAAATCACCCCAGTAGAAGAGAAAGCGCCAGTATTCCCATCAGAACCCTCACTCCACTCCAGGACTGCCCACCAACGCCTTACCATCAGGAGCCAGAATCCCTAGCCTCTCACAAGCTATGTCCACCCAAACCACCACAGCCACGGCCATGCCATGCAGCCACCCACCAACACTCAAAGCGCACCACAACACATTCAGAACATCCTCAGACAAGTCCTCAAAAGATCGGACCACCAGGAGGGCCCGGAGGAGGACCAGGAGGACCAGGAGGACCAGGAGGACAGGAGCCAGGAGGACCAGACCTGAACACACCCCAAGTACCGGTGGCAGCAGCTGCTGATGTAAAAACCATGGGAGCGCTCCCACAAGTCTTTATGGGGAGATAGGTCCAAGGCCGACGACTTCATCGAAGAAGTAAAAGGATATCTGCGCCTGAACGCAGATGTAGCAGGGTACAATTCTCCCTTCAAGAAAATTGCCTTCACCCTCACCCTCATCAAAGGAGAAAACATGGCCCAATGGGTTAGGGATATGGGCAAGTGGATCGACAGATTACACATGCCCCAAGACAATATCCCAGCACTATGGGACCAATTCCTCTTGGAATTCAGCCAACAATTCCAAGACACCCAAGCGGCCCAGTGGGCCAGAACGAAATCAGAGATTGCCAGATGAAGGGGTCAGATTACGACGAATACATCACCAGGTTTGAAAGCCTGGCGAGAAAAGCGGGATACACACTGGGAAATGAAGAGACTTACAACATATTCCTGCAAGGGATCCTGGCCTCACTCCTACACGACACCCTCAAGCCGCCAATCCCCTCAACTACCATGACCTTAAGGAGAAGGTCAAAACCATCGCACAAGGAAAGACCATCATAGATGTATTTTAAAGAAAACCTGGGGGCCCAATCGCCATTCCAGCGATTCAACAACCCACCCAGGCCACCGCCATTTCACAAAGAAACTGGCAACCACGATACAACCAGGGGAACCGCCCCAAGTATAACTCAACGAATGCGCCACCATCAATGAACAACACCCCAGTACCCATGAACCTATCCAGAGGTCGCACCCCGAATAACTGGAGGGACGAGGGAACTGGAGACAGAGGGTGGGACCACCCGCAAGAGGAAACGTGTCGGCACCAGGATATGAGGCAATGCGATGCTTCAACTGCGGCAGAGAGGGGCACTTTGCCCGTGCCTGCTCCGAAAGGCGGCAACCGCCCAGGAACCCCTACAGGCAAGGCCCTAGACAGGCCAACCTCATCGACTTCCAAGAGGAAGAAGACCAAGACTATCAGATGGCAAAACCATTGGAAGGGACCTCCATGGCCACTATGCGAGCACAACTCGAGGGAATGTCCCTCGATGACCAGATCAACTAGCTAAGGAAATGGGAGTTGCGCAGGATTTTCCCTCTGCCTAATCAGATTGGCCCTGCTTAGGCGGATTCATAGCGATAACGTGTACATTTCAGCAAGGAAATCTATGACAGTTCGTTTCTATGCACATTCAATTGCAAAAAGAGCCAAAGGAGTGGCCCTGGTGGACTCGGGGCCACAGAAAATTTCATGAGTCTTGACTATGCCAAATGGCTGCGACTCCCCATCAAACGACTGGCAAATCCAAGGCCACTATTTAATGTCGATGGGACGGAAAACAAGAGCGGGGCCCTCAAATACTACACTGACCTACAATTCAGAACAGGGACGCAAACCACAAACCAGAGGTTCTTCCTCTCGGATCTAGGAGACCATAAGGCAATCTTCGGATACCCATGGTTTGCCTCCGTCCAACCAAGGATTGACTGGAAAAAGGGATGGATCGACTTCACTCACCTCCCTATCGTCCTTTCGGCCCCGAATGCTGTGAAAGCAGTATACGTACCCCGAACCAAAAACGTACCATGACCACTCAGAAAGTGAACCGACACATACCTCCTAGGAAGAGTAATGATAGGAGGCGCCACAAGCAACCCGGAGCAGAACGATACCATACCAGCCGAATACAGACGACACAAGAAGGTCTTCAGCGAAGAAGACTCACAGCAGATGCCCAGCTCTACCATATGGGACCACGCCATCGAACTACTACCGGGGGCACCTGACACAATGCCCGGACGGCTACTACCCCTCACACAAGAAGAAAAGGCCGAAATGCACAAGTTTGTGCAGGAGCACCTGAAAAGGGGAACCATCCGCATCTCAAAATCACCATATGCAGCCAACTTCTTCTTCATGAAAACGAAAGACGGAAAGCTAAGACCGGTACAGGACTACCGGCCTGTCAACAAATGGACAAAGAGAAACAGGAACATCTCCCCCTCATCCCACAAGTTGTGGACCGACTCAGTGGATGCACCAAGTTCACAGTAGTAGATGTACGATGGGGCTACAACAACATCAGAATAAAGAAAGGAGATGAGTGGAAGGCTGCCTTCCTCACCCACGAAGGACTGTTCAAACCGACGGTCATGTTCTTTGGTCTTACTAACTCCCCGGCAACCTTCCAAATGATGGTGAACACCATCTTCCGACAAGAAGTAGGAGAGGGCTGGCTCTCTGTATACATGGATGACATCGCTATCCACACGGCTAAACGACCACACGAGACGGAGGAACAACACACGGCCAGACATCGGGAATATGTCCATTGCATGTTGGACAAACTGGAAGAAAATGACCTCTACCTCAAACCGGAAAAGTGCCAATTCGAGAAAGAGGAGATCGAGTACCTAGGAGTCATTGTGGGAAAAGGGCACCTCAGGATGAGCCCCAAGAAACTGCAAGGAATCACGGACTGGTCACCACCGAAAAATCTGACCGACATCAGGAGTTTCCTGGGATTCACAGGCTACTACCGCTACTTTGTACCAAACTACTCAAAAATCACACGACCCCTACTGGAACTAACAAAGAAGACCACCCCCTGGCATTGGGGAGAGACACAGATGAGGGCATTTGAAGAACTGAAAACAAGAATGTGCAGCAGCCCAGTACTAATCCAACCAAACGTCGAGAAACAGTTCACACTCCACGTCGATGCGTCAGCATACGGCATAGGCACTGTACTCTCACAGGAGGGAGAGCACAACCTCACTCCAACCCTAGCTCAACGACACAAACCAATCTTGCACCCGGTGGCATACTATTCAGCCACATTCACACCCACTGAATGAAATTATGACATCTATGAACGAGAACTGTTAGCCGTCATGAAGGCCCTGGCCCACTGGAGGCACTATCTAGGATGGACTAAAACACCATTCATAATCCGAACTGATCACGCTAACCTCCAGTATTGGAAGTCACCAAGAAACCTGAACCGATGAACCGCATGGTGGCACGCTGACCTCCAAGAATATGACTACGTACTGGAATACATCCCAGGCAAGACAAATACCGCAGCAGACGCCTTGTCCAGACCATCAAATGTAGATCATGGCGAGGATGACAACAAGGACATCACGATCATTCCACCCCACAGAATCCACGCGGCGCAAACAACTCACGGAAGAACCATCATACTGAACCTCAAGGAGCTCAGACGAGCTATCATGAGAAACGCCCACGACATGCCCACAGCTGGCCACCCAGGGAGAGACGAAACCCTGAGAAAAGTACAAGAACGATACTGGTGGCCAAAAATGAAAGAATGGATTGCGGACTATGTCAGAGGATGTGCAACATGCCAACAAGCCAAGATACTGACTCATCAACCCCATGTTCCCCTCTACCGAATACCTTCCACACCAGGCACGCTGCCCTTCAAGACCATAGCTATGGATCTGATTACTGGGTTGCCACCAAAACGAGGGATGGATGCAATCCTCACCATCGTAGACCATGGATGTTCACGCGCGGCCCTATTCCTCCCCTGCTCCACCAACATCACAGGGCCAGGGATCGCCCAGCTCTACCTAGATCATCTATATCCATGGTACGGACTGCCAAGAAAAATCATCAGTGACAGAGACCCACGATTCACGTTGAGTTTTGGAAAGGCACTCACTAAAGGGCTGGGGATACAACAAAACCTGTCCACAGCAGCCCACCCCCAAACTGATGGTCTGTCCGAATGAAAGAATCAATGGATAGAGCAATACTTACGACTGGTAATGAGCAGACAACCAGATGACTGGACGGAATGGGTCGTGGTCACAACTGCAGTACATAACAACCAGAGAAACAGCACCACTGGGCTATCGCCCAATCAAATCCTTATCGGCTACGAACCAATGCTGGGACCCGGAGATTTAGGGGTCCAAACCAACAATGAGGCGGTAGAATGGCGAACACAAAGGATGGAAGAAGCACGGGACCAGGCCATCAAGGCTATCAATAGAAAAGCAGCCGAAACGCCAATGAGTCAATATAAAACCGGGGACCAAGTGTGGCTAGAGGGGACCCACCTGACCCTCCCACATCAAGGGTCCAAATTAAACCCAAAACGGTACGGCCCTTTCAAGATCCTCAAAGAGGTATCTCCGGTCGCCTTCTTGCTACAGCTCCCTGCGTCATGGTTGATCCACCCTGTGTTCCATGCGTCTCTCCTTACCCCATACAGGGAGACGGACACCCACGGGCCCAATTACGCCCGACCTCCCCCTGAGCTAATAGATAATGAGGAACAATACGAAGTGGAACAAATCCGAAACCATCGCTATCAAGGATGATCAAGGAAGCTGCAATACCTGATAAAGTGGCAGGGCTACCCTGAAAGTGACAACACCTGGGAACCAGCTGACCAGGTACACACCCCGGATCTCCTTTGGGAGTATCACAAGCGCTGGCCCTTGAACAGCATAAAAGGGAAGCAGAACCCCCCAGCAAAAGCAACAACTCAAATGTCTCCCACTTCCACACGTACCATTACTCCGCTATGTCCTCCCCCGCTCCAGTCCCAGTTCCACCCCCTGCCTCGAACATCAAAGTCGAGGCGATTGGCGGACCTTCCTCCACAATGACCAGCACTGGCCGGGCCACTGCCACCCCCGCCTCGAACACCATCTGCCTCCTGGGAGCATTTCCTGACCTCGAGACCAATGCCTTCTGGGAAGGCCCCCTCTCTCCTGGCACCGTCTGATCAGTCCTGGACGGATATGAAAACCTTGGAGCACCCCAGCTCTGCCAATTGGCTGCAGGGCTGGCCTCCACCCTCCAACAGTGGGAGGCCCTCTTCCAGGACAAGGCATGATGCCTCAAACGCCAGTTCGAGGACGTTAACCAGGACAATCGCGAGCTTAAGGCGCGCATCCAACAGATCGACGGGGAGCCCCTTCTGTGCCCTGATGGATACGTTGAGAATGAGAGGAGACTCCCCGAGTTCACCATCACCACCCCCGACGGCGAGAAACCCGCTGTTTTCATCAAACAATTGGACGACAGATGAGTGGCCGGGCTGGCGGCCAATGCGATGGGCGATCACGACACCCAGATCATCGACCTCTATGCACGCCCCGAGTTTGATGACTTCCCCCTTTCCCCACTCCCGTCTTGGTTCCGCGCCCACCTATGGGGGACCGAGATCGACTACCATCCACTCCGGGAAGCCATCATCGACTTGGATGACTGGCCCCTCCTCGCCAAAGTCACGTGGTACCGGGTCTTGGACCGCGAATGTGACACGCTACGCGCTAAGCTGCACTTGGCTCAGGCGAATCTGGTGGCATCTGAAGCCGCAAAGCAAGCAAGTGAGGACCGCCTTGTCGCAGCCAGAGCAGGGAAGAAAGTCCCGCAAGTGGGGGTCAAGCAATTCCGACCTCAGCTGGGAAGACAATTGGGCTGGAGGAGGACAGGATGAGGGCATCCTATCTAGCGGAGGGGTGGTGTAACTGGCCTGGGGTGATGGTTCAACACCATCGCGCCCCTGTAAGTTGCAGAACCGGCCATTTAGAGGACTCGTACCCTGTTTCATGTTCGTGCCCCGTTTCATGTATATCAGCTTGTGATTTCTTGAGCACCTTGTGCTATTGGTTGTTATTGTCTTGGTCGTATAAATAGGTAGCACTGCCCCCTTCAGGCCCTAGGCCTGCCCTCAAGTACTATGTACTATATATAGGGGACTCATTACGCCTGGTAGAGGCAAGTTGAGTCTCTTGTCTCAATACTAGCAGTGTTCTACTTCACTACGGGTGGCTACTGAGTCGGAGCTCAGCAAGCGGTAACCCTGTAATTGACATTGACTTGCAGGTCGACTTCCTCTCTATATGTCTTCTAGGGCACGTCGAGTCCTAGCTCATCGACTTAGTGTGTCTATTGTTGCTGTCAAACCCCTGGCGGTGACAATGCTAAAATATCATGTCTTAGCTGTTGATCTGGGGGTACTGCCCATTTGTTGTCTTTCATGTATCCTTTGGGGAGCTTATGGACTCCTCTCATGTTGCACCACTCCTCCATTGTCATGCGGGTCACTTCTTGTGCTTCAACCACTTGTCTTTGAATTGCATGGGGTGTGGCTATTGTTGTCTTGATGAACAGCTCTGGGGTGATGAGTGTTACTTGTTCATTGTCTTGTTCTCCCTTGTCTACATCTGGAGGTCATGATAGCATGTTGGGTGCTGTGTGGATTTTTCTGGGGACATGTTTAAAGATGAGATTGAAGTCCTGAATGTCTGAGAACCACCACACAACTCATCTGCTAACCTTCCTGGGTGACTTCCAATGTAATAGGTTAGTGTGGTCGGTGAGGATAGTGACAGGGATTTCCATAGCTGCTAGGTGGGGTCT
Organism: Russula compacta; assembly: GCA_022376555.1. Taxonomy (NCBI): domain Eukaryota; kingdom Fungi; phylum Basidiomycota; class Agaricomycetes; order Russulales; family Russulaceae; genus Russula; species Russula compacta. Next base: position 16,676 of record WTXH01000383.1, read on the forward strand.
GTACTTCATGAGTGGCATATATACCCCTAGGAATTCTTGTTCATATATGTCATAGTTGCATTGGGTTGGGGTGAACATGGCTGAGTAATACGCTACCAGACAGAGCATAGGTTTTTGAGTGCAGGGATTGATTTCTCCCTCCTGCAAGAGTACAGCACCCATGCTGTATGCTGAGGCATCAGTGGCAAGGAAGAATGCGCAGGTGTAGTCTGGTTGGTGTAGGATAGGGTGGCTGCACATAAGGGTTTTTAATTGCTCAAATGCTGTTTTACACTCAGGTGTCCATCAGAACACTGCATTCTTCTTTGTTAGTTGGATGAGTGGTTGTGCAATGTTTGAGTAGTTGGGGATGAAATAGTGATAAAAACCAGTGAACCCTAAGAAGGCACATACATCAGTGACATTCTGTGGGGGTGCCCAGTCTGCTACGCCCTTAAGCTTAGCTGGATCCATTTGTACAGTGCTGTCCTCAAGTACTACTCCTAGGAATTCAATCCTTCATTGCTCAAAAGCGCATTTCTCTGGTTTGAGATATAGGTTGTGCAATCACAGTTTCTCTAGTACATGGTGGACACATTCTTCATGGAATTCGTTGTCATCTTTAGTGGTGATTAGTATGTCATCCATATGTACAATCAGCCATCCTTCCACTATTTCTTGTGTGAATATTGCATTCATCATAGTCTGGAACGTTGCTGGGGAGTTGGTTAGTCCAAAGAACATGACTGTGGGTTTGAACAGCCCTTGGTTAGTGATGAACTCAGCTATGCATTCATCTCCCTTCTTGATGTGTATATTATTGTAGCCCTATCATACATCAAATTTGGTGAAGAGCTTTACACCTTGTACTTTCACAATGAGCTCAGGTATGAGTGGTAGAGGGTAGCAGTTCTTGATGGACCACTCATTAAGGCATTGGTAATCCTGCACAGGTCATAGCTTTCTGTCCTTCTTTTTGATGAAAAAGAAGGGTGCAGCATAGGGGCTTTTTGATGGTTTGATGTACCCTTTCGCTTGCTGTTCTTTGATGAATTCCAGCAGTGCCTTCTGCTTGTCTTGTGTTAGCTGGTACACCTTCCCAGGGATGGTTGCCAGGGCATTGGGTTTGAGTTCAATAGCATGGTCCCATATTCTAGATTCTGGAAAGCATTGTGCAGCTTCTTCACTAAAAACATGATGATGTTGTTGATACTTAGCTGGTATCTCTTTGCTTCCTTTCTGTGATCCTGCTGCTTCCACCAGTTTGGATGCCATCATTTGCTTCTTATTTGTGTTTGATGTTCCTTCAGTTACTTGGACCTTCGCTATGTAAAGCGATCCATTTGAGGGTGTGTATGGGTGTATGACTGTCTACCTTCCAGCTGGTGTGACATCACATGTTCCTATGCGGGTCTTTGGTCTTTCAGGTAGTCAAATAATGAGGGGTAGTTGTTCAGCATCAATCCACCCTTGAGCCCAGTTGATATTGGGTTGTGTGGCAGCAAACCAAGGGTATCCTAGAATGATTTTTTGCTTGCCTATATCAGTGAGGAAGAAATGTAGCTTGGTCCTCTGCTGCCCTGTCTGCATCTCTAGGTCAGTGTAGTGACTGATGTGTCCATTCTTGTTAGGTGTCCCATCTACATTAAACACCAGTCTCTCATGAGCGAGTTGTTTGAGGGGTAGCTTCAATTGCTAGGCATATGCTTCATTGATAAAGTTTTCTGTGGTGCCTGAGTCCAAGAGGGCAATGGCATTGTCTCTTCGATGCATTAGATAGATGAAGGTACATAGCTGCATAGACTTCCAGATGGAAAGATAAAGGCCTTTGCTGTTGCTCCTCCTTCTCCAGACTGATTGGATCATAGCATCATATGGCACATGGTGGGTCATGCACAAGTGGTTCAACACTTTGTTGCGGTCTTCAATTGCTAGGTTTTCTAGTTGACTACACAGATCATCAATGGAAGGAGTAGTTATTTCACTCAATGATGGGCTTTCCTCCCCTTCCTGTGTGCTTAACTCCGCAGTCTCACTGTCGGATGATGATGAGTACACACCCAGGTGCATTTCAAACAACCAACCCTCTTCTTCAAATGGTCTTTCCAATTGGGCCTTCCATCTCTCCATTGCTTGTCTTGTCTTCTTTTGTTGTTTATGCTTCTTCTTTGTGTCGTCTTTCAACTGGTGATTGCTAGATTGTTGAGGTGATAAAATCCCTTGTGATTGACCTTGTGCATCTGTCCACCCATTCTTCTTTGATTGTTGGAGTCGGTGAAGGATCTCTGTGTGCCTACAATGCAGACTGCTTTGTCCTTGGCTTGTTTGTATGTCTGGAACCTCTGTGGCATCTTTCTTTTGACCACATTTGCGAGTCCTTCAATGAAGCATCTTACACACTCAGCTCCTTTCAATGGTTGCTTCTGGTCATCATAGGTTTGTTTGAAGTCAGAGATGTACTCAGCGATATATGGCCACTTCATCTTGACTCTGGCAATAGTCTGCCATTGCCCTTTTGGCACAAATTGTTCCCAAAATGCCTCTGCAAAGGTTTCTCCTGTTCATGGATCATTGGGGTCCTAGAGTTTCAACCAGTCCAGCATCTGATGGACCCATTGATTGATATTTTCTCCTTTCATGCATGCAAGAGTAAGTGCTACTCTGATGGTAGTCATCACTAAGCTCGGTTCATCATCATGAGCTAAGAAGTAAGCAGCACATTGTTGGATAAAGCCCTCAGCTTTGGATGGGTCTCCTTCAAAGGTCTCCGGCAGCTTCACTCTTGCTGCTTCTGTTTGTTCTTTCTTTTGTTGTTGTTCTTTGGCCTCTTCTCTGAGGACTTCCTGACGCATATACTGTAGTACTGATGGTGGGAGCATCGCATTTTTCTCTTCCAGGGAGTCATGATGGATAAGAAGTCAAGTCTAATGTCACTGGTGTAGACCATGACCACAATAGTTGGACTTCAGTTGCAAGAGGAATGCCCACACTGCTAGTGGAAAGTGGAAAGCATGCCACAAGTCTCCCCCTAGGGCAACAACAAGGGGTCACAAAGCCTGTATACTCCTAGTCAAGGACTAGACAGGGACAGGACAAGGACTTGACTTAGAGAGCCCTTGCCTGGAGTGCCTAATGTGCTTATATACATGGTAGGCCTAAGGCCTAGGTCCTAGTCCAAATTAGTACAGTACAGTAATTGTACAGTAAGCATTGTATAGTAAGCTGAGCATCTGCTCACCAAGCAGTAATCTAAAGATAGCACACTTACTAAGCGCTGACTGATACCTTAGCAATACTAAAGGACTTCCCAAGCCCTTACTCATTGCTTCTGACTAACCATTAGTCAAGCACAGTCATAGTGCTTACTCAAGTGTCCTAGCTTCATCATCCTGCCTTGCAGGCATCCTACTAAGCATTGTCCATGCCATATTGCATGTGCCAGCCTGAATGGCATCACTGGACCACGCTTCCAAATCCTGTCTTGAATGTTCATGAGCCATACTTACCTCCTCTTTCCTAATGATCTGCCCTCCAGAGTCTCGCCAGACTCTATCCTTGGGCTCCAACACCTCAATCTGCCCTCAAGGGACTCACCAGCCCCAATCCTTGAGCTTGATGACTCTCACCCGATGTCTCTGCAGTTCTCTAGCAAGAAGCTAGCCACACCATGACACAGGATCTCAAACACTTGGGACCTAGTCAAAAGATGCTACCATGGCCCAAACTTTGAGAATTTGTCAAAAAATACATCAGAGATGTGCTAAATGTCAGGAAAATAAGACCATCCAAACGCAAAAGCCCCCTACACCACTTTGACACCCAGTGGAAGAGGACCTTTCCAATATGTGTCTATGGACTTCATAACCAAATTACCAAAGTCCAAAGGATATAATACCATTCTCACCATCATAGATCAAGGGTGTTCCAAAGCAGTCAAATTCCTACCCTGTAACAAGGAAATCACCAGAGAAGGAGTGGCACAACTGTACCTTCAACACCTCTTTCCCTGGTTTGGAACCCCCAAATGCATCATATCCGACAGAGACCCTTGTTTCACCAGAAACTTCACAAGAATACTATTGCAAAGCGATAAGCACCAAACAAAACCTTAGCACCATGTTTCACCCTAGAACCGATGGACAAAGTGAATGCATGAATCAATGGGTTGAAACATTCCTAAACACTTTGTCAATGGAAGACAAGACAACTGGGCTACATACCTTCCAGTGGCAGAATTTGCTCACAATTCATGGAAACATGAAGGAATGTGCCACACACCCCATCAATTAATCATGGGATGTAACCCTCAGGCAATTTGGACAGAAGGAGATGAAGAAGTACCAGCTGTAGACATCAGACTCAAGGAACTAACCAAAGCAAGGGAGATTGCGCATCAAGCCCTACAGAAAAAGACAGCCATAACAAACCAGTCAGAACATTCAAGACTGGAGACGAAGTCTGGCTAGATGCACAAAACATAAAGATGAAGGCACCATCAAAGAAGATGGAACCAAAATGCCTAGGACCCTTTATCATTAAGAAAAAGATATCTCTGGTCTCCTATCAGCTCAATTGCCAGCACACATGCATATACACCCAGTGTTTCATGTGGATCTATTATGGCCCTATATGGAAACCATGAGTACAGCATCCCATTCAAGTGCCCAGCACCTGAAACCATCAAAGGAGAGGAAGAGTATGAAGTAGATGAAATCATTGTAGAAAGGAAACATGGACAAAA
>WTXH01000384.1:0-21132 GCA_022376555.1 Russula compacta
GCTGTTCTAGGAATCAGAAACTGAACGGTGCAAACGTAAGAATCCACTCACCCCAGTCGAAGAAAATGCCAGTGCCGATGGCGGTATAGCTGATTTTCCCCTCGGACGAGAGCTTTTCGAGGTGCTCTTCAACCCTGAGCTTGAATTCCACGACGGGGTTGCGGTGCGATGCAAGGTCCCTATATTCTATCTAAGTCGAAGCTGAAACACGAACTGGAGCGACTTACCCGCCAAAGTTGGAAGGAATGATATGGGAGACGCCAGCTTCGACGGCAGCATCGACGACAGCCGTTTGAATCTGCTCCAACAAAGCTGGGTTGTGGTTGCCTATGGTAACCACCACGGCATCTTGACCTTTGAAAGCACTGACGAGAGATGCGCGGGACGAATAGTCGATCTGAACGACCTTGACTCCGGCGGGGAACGAGTGGCTGGATGATGCATCTCGAGTACCGACAGTAACGTTGAACTTTTTGGAAGCAATCAAGGCTTCAAGAACGGTAGGTCCGAGAGTGCCAGTTGCCTGATCAAGGATAGATCAGTCGACGTCTCTGCGATTTCAAGAGAGTACACACTCCAACTTGAATGACGTTCTTCAGAGCCATTTTGTTGGATTAGCGGCACCGAGTCATTTGCCTCTTTATACTGTACAGTATACTACTGTACAGTACTGAACGTATCACGGTCCACGCTATGCGGCTGATGCGGGGTGTTTGTAAGCACGATGCCTTACAAAACAAATTCAAAGGCTTACGACTGACGGATGACGCGATGACGTGACTCGTGAGAGAAACGCCTACCGAGGCGCCTGGAACTGAAATTCGTCCAGGGATCCAGGGACCTAGGGACAACATCCGTCCCTTGGTCTCTATATAACGGCAGAGTCAGCTTGGAGATGGGAAATCAGACTCCCGTTCCATGCTGCTTCTCGCTCTCAGTGCGGCGCTGCTCATCAACTTGACTAATGGGGCTATTCTCCCGGATTCCACGCATCTTAGAAGCTCTTATGACTTCATTGTAGTTGGAGGTGCGCACCGCGTCACAACTTTTTTTTCAGTATACACCTAATCGTCGATAAAAAAAAAAAAAACAGGTGGCACGGCAGGCCTCGTGCTTGCCAATCGTCTCACCGAGGTCCCTGATTTCAGCGTTCTAGTCATCGAAGCTGGCGTTTCGTGAGTACCCTCCTCGGGTTCCATGCATATCCTGACGTTCCCGGCCAGAAATGCCGATGTGTTGGACTCGGAAGTTCCTTACCTCTCACCTGGTTTGACTTTGGGCACGCCATTCGACTGGAACTTCACTACGGCGCCTCAAGCTAACTTGGGTGGACGAACAATTCAGTATCCGGCCGGTCACATACTTGGTGGTTCGAGCACCGTTAGTGAGTGATGCGTTGATAACATATGTGGAAATTCATAAGTGAACCTTTTCATTTTTTTTCTTTACTAGACCACTTCGTATACTCACGCGGTTCGATTGACGACTACGATCGCTTTGCTGCCTTGAGCGGAGATCCAGGCTGGTCATGGAACAACATGGTGCAGTACTTCTTCAAGGTCATTTTCATGCCTTTCAGCGTAGCCGGGGTAATCATATTTGACACAGAACGAGAAACTAACACCTCCTGCTGATAACCATGTTACGACAGGCGAAATCAACCCTGCGCTGCATAGCACCACCGGTATCAACGGCGTCAGTCTTCCTGGTTTCCTAAACTCACTGGACACCCGTGTTATTGCGACCACGAGTCAACTCGACTCGGAATTCCCGTATAACGAGGATATGAATAGCGGACAGCCATTGGGATTAGGTGTGTTTTGTACTGTGGCTCGGTTGCTCTGCAGAATTCTGACTCGGACTCGCTTTAGGGTGGGTGTTATCCACCATAGCGAATGGGACGAGAACTAGTTCGGCCACCTCGTACCTCGCTCCCCAGTATCTAGGGCGGGCGAATCTCGACGTGTTGCTCAATACACGGGTCACTCGCATCCTGGCAACAAATGACCACGGCAACGCTCCTCCCCGTCTTACTACAGTGGAGTATGCAGCAAACGCCACCGGCAAGTACTCGCAACTCTCACTTCATGAATCATGTCATGTCTGATGTTTGTTTTTTGGGGTCAGGCCCTCGATTCGTCGTGAAAGCAACAAAAGAAGTGCTTCTGACTGCAGGCCCCATTGGAAGTCCTCACGTTCTTGTGCATTCCGGTATCGGGGACTCGGCGACGCTCTCTGCCCTCGAATTACCCCGGTCCTGCACAACCCCTCCGTCGGCCAAAACTTCACGGACCACGCACTGATTTCCAATGGGTGGCAGATTAACACGACTGACACCCTCGACCCCCTGAATGAAAACTCTACACTCATCGCAGAAGCCCTTGCGCAGTGGCAACAAAACCGCTCGGGCCCGTTGGTCACCTCGGCAGGCATCAATCATATTGCGTGGTTGAGAATTCCGGATAACGCGACGATCTTTAGTCAGTTCGCCGATCCGGCTGCTGGGCCAGATTCACCTCATTACGAGTTTCTTATCTTTGTGAGTGTAGTAGAATGCGCTCGGTCGATCGATACTGTGTTGACGTTGATTAGCCTGATTTGCTACTGGCAACCGCTTTGCCAGGGAACTTCATGACGATTGTTACGTCCGTGGTTTCGCCTCTCTCGAGTGAGTAATCTCCCCTCCCCTACGATGGCGCATTGGTGACAATTTCTTGATAGGGGGCAATCTGACATGGAATTCATCGAATCCGTTTGACCAACCGAGCATCAACCCAAACTTCATGGACTCGGCTTTCGATCGGTTCGTGATGCGCGAAGCTATCCGAAGCGCACGTCGGTTTGTCGCAGCTCCCGCATGGACGGGCTTTGTCCTGGAATCCGTTAGCACTAACGCGACATCGGATGCGGACCTGGACAAGTTCATTGAAGCCAATGTGGGGACGATGTACGACCCTTGTGGAAGTGCCGGTATGTCAGCTGACGATGCGAAATATGGCGTCGTGGGCCCGCAATTGAAAGTCAAGGGTGTCCAAGGACTGCGTATCGTGGATGCATCTGTGCTGGTACGGCGCACGTTTTTTCATTTTGTGTCTTTGCTGAGCACATGTGATGTTAGCCGATCATTCCATCTCAACATCTTCAAGTGGTGGTTTACGCATTTGCGGAGCGTGCTTCAGACATTATCAAAGAGGAATGGGGCACGAATAGCTGAAGATACAGTACTTGATTGTTCTTCTTTCGTTACATCAACCCGGACTTGAGTGATTAGATAATCCATTTTCGGTTTCACCGTTGGTTTCATCATTTCACCGTACCCCTTTTGATTTCCTCCTGTTAATAAGCAACGAGAGGAACTGTCTCATTTCACCACATGTCGCACTTGAGCATAATATTAATTTGTTGAGAACGTTTACCTGACGGGCTGGGCTCACGCAGGTAAGTGCCGAGCGGCGGGAGACGAACATGAGCCCCACTCGGCGAGCTGAAGCCAGACACGTGGCTTGGTGTGAGGGACAAAATGCGATGTATATCCCCGAGTTGGGACTTCGCGAAGCCTCCTACCGACTAATACCTCACCTCGCCCATGGTTCCGGTCTTGGTCTTGGCGTAGACATGTTCCCAAGTATTTGCTACTAGATTAGTAAACCCTTTTGTTCTCGATATGTATAATGGCACTGGCAGTGATCTTATCCTTGCGTGGATTGCGTGTAACCACTGGCCTGGACTTCTGTTGTAGCTGTGTTCTCTGCCTTCAATTGCTCTTTCGCACCTCGCACCTGAGGCCCGAGCCCAGATGAGGTATGTTGATTCCGTAACGAGGATTGTCGGAGGCGGCAAGGGCCTGCGCTAGCGTTCTTTCGGCATCCTTCTTCGATTGATCGATTGAGTAATCGGTCGGAAGGGCCCTCCAAAATGTTTTTGCATAAGAATTAGCGATGGCACGCACGGGAACAGAATACGGATACTGTAAGGAGGTGGGTCCGGCCCGGGATTGGGCTAAATACCGGGGTTCCCCAACTCCCGGGAGTTGTCCTCCAGCCGCCGCGTCCGGTCAACATCACCGGCTATCCTCTTACCGACCGAATCGCCGCCATAGAATTTCACCTGATGCGATACGTTTTACGACCGGATATGAATCGGTGAATTCATTTGGCATCATAACATGCTCATCACAATTAGTACTGTAGTCCCAACACCGCACCGCGGCACATCACTGGTCCCTACCGGCCTCCGGCTGAGTTCAGATCCTGATGACAGCAGCTGCTGACCTTATTCCGCAGAGTCTGATCGTTTCAGTCGAATGATCGTATCATCGTATCAGTCGAAATGGAGTTCTCATTATTTTTATTTTCCCTCTGAGTTCGAAGTTTACAGTCAGCCTGCTAAATTACCACATAAATAGAACGGAGATCATCATGATGTTCGAGCTACTACTGTTCCTTAGCTGACTCTATGTTGAAGCCTCTTGAGTTATCGGCCGTCCTTTCTGTTGGCCTTTGTGCCATTGCATTGATATGGCGATCCCGCCCACGCTCCCGATCGATCCCAGGTCCTCCAGGGTACCCTATCATTGGGAATCTCTTCGACTGGCCTTCCGAGTATCAAGCAGAGCGTATGGCAGATTGGCAGAAGTTGTATGGTGTGTGGCGATCGTGATGGGTCTAGCCGTTCAGCCCTATTGACGATATCGCAGGCCCTCTGACCAAGCTTCGCGTCCTTGGCAAGACTGTTCTTTTCTTAACCTCGCCACGCGCGATCTCTGAGCTTTTCGCCAAGCGATCCGCGACATTCTCCGATAGACCGCACTTCATATTCTCCGAAGAGATGTACGTACTATTTAGTATTCAATGCTTTTCAACCGCTGATCGAGTCGCTAGGTGTGGTATGCACGTACTTCATCCGATGACTCAATACGGAGAAGATTTCCGCCAACAAAGGAAATTCATGAAAGAAGTCCTTGCAGGCGATGTGATACGGCGCCACGAACCTATTCTCGACGACGAGGGAAAACGCATGTTACAAGGTATATTCCAACACCCGAAAGAGTGCGATCGGCACCTTCGAAGGTTCGGATTATTCATCGATATCGACCGACACATAACTCACCCTCCAACCTAGATTTTCATCGTCCTTGAGTCTTCGGATGGTATATGGATTCGAGGCGATGGAGATTGACGATCCGCATGTCCTTCTTGCTGAGGAAATGATGCAACTGGCTGAATATGCTGTGATCGGAGGATGGCTCGTTGATTTCTTCCCGGCCTGTAAGAACCTGATAACTTTATTTGTGGCGCTAATTTATGCGGACCTTCGACCCACTCAGTGCGCCACCTTCCTCGCTGGTTCCCAGGTGCCGGATTCCAGAGTCGCGCGGATTATTACAGAGCCAAGATCATCGAGATGATCACATGGCCCTTTGAAGAGGTTCGCCAACTGATGGTGGGTCATGATTTACAGTCCTGTGTAGAATGAATATAACTGTCGCGTTATGCAGGACCAAGGCAAAGCCAAAGATTCCTTCGTTGCTATCAATCTGCGGAAACATAATGATGGAAAAAGCGCACATACCGAGCAAATGATTAAAGCTACTGCCACTGCAATGTATGGAGGTAAGATTTGCATAACATGTCCTCAGAGCGCGTACTCATTCTAAACCAAGGAGCGTCCGACACCGTAAGCCTTTCATCATGCAAATCATAAAAACGCTGATCTTCCGAGAATCCAGACAGGCTCAGCAGCCTGGTCATTCATGCTTGCAATGGTACTCCATCCAGAGGTGCATTCTCTCTCGTCTAATTGACGGCACGCTAATTTGAGAGTTAGGTTCAAGCTAAAGCTCAAGAGGAGATTGATCGTGTTACGGGGAGATCACGGCTCCCCTGCATGGCTGACCGTAACGAGATGCCTTACCTCGTGTCGATAGTTTGGGAGACATTCAGGTGGTCCCCTCCTGTCCCCGTTAGTACGTACTTTTACTCTGAGATGCTTTGTCGAATGCTTACAGATAAAAATAGCCCTTCCTCACCGGAATCGCGTGGACGATGAGTTTGATGGGTATGCGCTCCCCAAGGATACAATGGTATGCAACATTTTCATTGAGAGTGTCACTGTGCTCATTACTGGATCCGCAAGATGGTTGCGAGTCTCTGGTAGGTTTCTGACGGTCTTCTTGATATTATGTCTTTGAACTGAATGATGTAAAGGTCCATTACTCGCGACCCAGAGTTCCACAAAAATGCAGATGAATTCAATCCCGACCGATATGAAGTCGATGGAGAACGGGTTCCCTATTATGTCTTCGGATACGGGCATAGGTCCTGCCTTCACTTCAACTCGTAGACTGAGATCTGACCCAATCTTGTAGACGCTGCCCTGGCGCTGACATGGCATTCGCGCAACTGTTCCACCAAGCATCATATATACTCTCTTGCTTCAGTCTGACGCGGGAGTTGGACCACAAAGGAAAGCCCATAATTCCTGAGGCCAAATTTGCGGGGGAAATGGTCAGGTAAGACTCCGGATCTATTTGCTCCCGACTCGCAAGGATTCTGATCCACATGCGACAGGAAACCGGAGCCTTTCCCTTACGATGTCAAGCCGCGATGGGAGAGCGTGCAGGATCTGTTTCAAGATTGAGGCAGAGTCTATTTGTGCGAGTAGATTTACAAACATCCGCCGTTAGATATTATGCAAACCCTTAGAACGTTGATGCCTAAATAGAAATGGTCCGAGTCGAACGCAGACCATGTTTCCTTCACTTATAAGGCCGTACTTCTGTGGTCCGTAGTGTGTTCTCCTTTTGACATTTATATTCTCGGTCCTGCACTACTTTGTGTTCAGGACACGCAGTCCCCATAGATCAGAGCCCGCCGGAATGTAGACTCTCATTAATAGGGCAACGAAAGACTCATACACATGATGCATTTGAGCTGAGGCTTCATCGCTTCATCCATGATCCTCGGCTCGTGCATGTCGGTGAGGTTTCGTAATTGAGGAGTGAACGGATTGCCCTTGAGATCGCCCTTCTCTTCCTGCGCAGTAAACTCAGCGGTCGGCTTCAAGTTGCGCTTAACGCAGCCGCTCGCATATCCATTCCCATAAAACAGGTCGTCATGGTCTCGATTCTCGAACACCTGCATCAACGCAACGTACTCTGCCGAAGTTCGGGTGGACACTTGCCCTCCCTAAAAGGTAACATATTTGTAGTATGCGCGTTGGCGGCGTCGCTTACAAACCGTGTTACGGTTCTCCTATAACAATATAAAGCATAAAGACAGGAGAGGAGCGTGAGTGTGCGGGGAGATGTATTTCACCACACGCTTTGCACCTATTTGTACACTCTTACGCAAGCGATTTCCTATCGCTTCGCGTTTTTGTTCGACGAGGGCATTCAAGTCACCAAAACTCGCGGAATTGCTTGGGAGGTTGGGGCTTTTGGACTCAATAGTATTCAAATCTATTTGTTCAACACTGAGGGCCCTACAACATCACGATGTTTTAACTACAAGCTATATGTCTAAATCGATTCGAAAGTGGGGAAACAATGACGACATGATCGCTAGGCCTAATTCAGGCTAACTTCCTCTTCGATAAGCGCGAGAGCTCGCTTATTGCGTGGCTTGATGCTGCATTTGAATGCAGTCGGGCGGCTGTAACGACTGGTGTCAACTTTGTGGATGAGAAGGATGACAAAAGAGTACCTGACAACTCCTTCGCTCCGCTCCTCGTCTGGCACAACGACTTTGCCGTTCGCCACAACTTTGGAGATGTCAAAGACCGAAAGCGACATGGCACAGGTTATAAAAAGAACTTCGAGAGCCATCAATCGTCCTATTAATGAGAGAATGTTAGTTGTATGTGCGATCCAGAATACTAATTCGGCGGACCTGGACAAATTCTGAGGCGAATGTCAGGTCCATGGGTTTCAAGGTAGTGAACAGATAATCGTACCTGCGTCCCCATCCAAAAGTAAAATCAGGATTAGGTTGAGGTTGAGTAGTCTCTGACGCGAGGAAACGGGTTGGATCAAAGACATTAGGGTTGGGATAGACAAGAGGATCCCGGGTAATTTTCCTATGAAATGTTGAAATATCTCGCATTAAGGACTGTACACCACTCACCAGACGTTAGCTTGAACTAGAGTACCCTTGGGTAGGAAGTATCCCTCGTAGTAGTCATCCTCAGTAAGTCGATGAGGAAAACCTGTCCGTGTTGAATGAGGAAAGTGGTGACTATACAACGACAATAATCACCGAGAGGAGCCACCGGGTGCCATCGAAGACTTTCAAGAACAATCGCCTCGATGTATGGTAGACGCGGCCTGTCGCTAAGGAGCGGCAATCTATCGTGTCCAACGACCTCATCGAGTTCCGCTTGTGCGCGTTTCAAAACATCAGGATACAGAGCCATGGCCTTGAAGAATGCATAGACAGTCCAAGAGGTCTGAAATCAGATAAGTTAAGAACGTGTGAGAGCATCATAGACTCTCAAACACGTACGGTGTCCGGGCCTGCCGCACTCATTGATGCTGCAGTCCATTTAATCGTGAACTCGTCCTCGGTGCCTTCCCTGAGATGGTCTGCCACAAATGAGGACTCGTTGTTTCCAGAAGCCTGCGTATCGTGGTAAATTTGCTGACGTATGCAAGTATACGTAACACACCAGCTGATTTTTAGCCCACGCATACGGTTTATCCACCATGCTGCTGAAGGTTACGGCCCAGCCTTCTGCAAGGCGTCTGAACTCTGCACCTGGAACCCAGGAAGGAATGTGGCGCACTGAAGTAGTGTTAATGCTCATGTGATTCGGCGAATAAATCCTACACTTACGAAAAGGAAAGGCATCAACAAGGAATCCATTGACCGATAAGTATAGGTCATTGACGGCCTGGTCCGCGGTCTCGACAAATGGGTACTGACGGCTCTTCTTATCTTCAGAAAAGCCGTATACGACGCGGAGGAGCAGGGCGCCGTATGTACTGGAATAAAAAGTCAGATGCGGATTCGCAAGGTGGATACTATGGCAGCCATACTGCATGATAAGATGCTCGAGATCATCAGGTCGAGCCAGAATGTCCTTGAGTAGCTTGTGACTCTCTTGTTCGTGGATATGATGAAGCTTCTTGAGAGACACTGGGGTCCCACAGAGCCCGTGGATAAGCTTGCGGCATTGCTTGAAGTGATCTCCATAATGGAGGAACGATACTATGTCCTTCCAGCCGACTAGAAAACCGGCCATGGGAGCATCGGGCCTGTCGGCATAGAGGCCACTTCTCTTATCGAGGATGTCTTTCGCAACTTCAAAGGAGTTGATCATCACGAAGGTTTCGCCAAGGATGGAGACCGAGACGATTTTTCCTACGAGACAAGTCAGTGAAGTTTCTGAGTCACTGCAAGGACGAGTCGACGACATACCCCATTTTTCACCCCAACGGGCGAAGGTCTCCCAACGCTTTCCGGTGGGCATATCCAAGAGATTGCCCAGTATCGGGATGCCCCTGGGACCTGGAGGGAGAGGCGGTAGGTTTCTAGTTCTGAACTTCTGAACCAGTTTGACCAAAGCCCACAGAAGGATCCCGACGACGATAGAAGTGACAATCATGATGGAATGCCTTAGGGCACGGATAGGTCACAGTATCGCACTAGATATAGTAGTCGGTCACTCCGTCTTTTGGGACCTTGGGTGTCATACATTGGGGAAATCTCACTTAAGCCTAGCACACGCCGGTTAGTCAGTCCCCCGGATCACATACCGTTTACTGTCCCCGTTTGAGTACGTAATTACTGTTCTGATTGATCTTACCATGCACTGTTTCATATCCTTGTATATACGTCTCAATTCCCACCGGCTATCAAACGCGCGCCACTACCATAGCCATATATGGTATACCGACTTACTGCTTTAGATCCGATTTGACGCGACCTTCCATATACGGACTGCGCACGACGGGCCGGTGCCCGCCCCCGCGCGACACCCCTACACTTACCCCTAACTTTTAGCGCCCTTTGATTAGATTATATTCCTTTCCCTTCGCGCCTCGGACTCGGACACTTGATCACCGACTTGGATACGCACTATACGAACAGTTACCATGTAAAAGAAGCAAAGGCCCAGTACAATATCAAGCTATTATGCCCGCGTTGAGCGTTCGCACTCTAAATTCTCTAGTAACCGGTAACCCCGTACGGCCCATATGAGTAATGGATCCGGTTGCGATCTGATCGATGTTAAGATTATGTCACTCCGGGTTTTCAGAATTCCCCGGGTTTCAGAATATCGCCGGGTTTCAGCATGCCCGTGTTTCAAAATATACCCCCATGGAGTTAAGGTGCCAAGAAATATGCCGAGTAAGGTACCAAGGGATCTGTAGAGTGAGCTACCCGGTACCCGGCAGCACGATCATTTCCGATTGTCTCGGAGGTTCTGAAGACGAGGCTGACCTTGAGGCTGATTTTGCGAATTAACAAGCCTTATACTTAGTTCCACTCGAGTTCAATGTTAATGTAATCTCGTCCTATCCATTCATCTTCGACTTGCTGCTCAATGACGATCCAACGCACTCCCCCGCCTTACACGCGCTTCAGCCTCGTATCCAGAATAGACTGGAAGTCATTGGCTCTGAACAAGAAAATCGACGTCCGCGATATCGAGGACGTTTATCCAACCACTCCGTTCCAGAAAAATCTTCTTTATATCGCCAACAAATCTCATGGTCGGTTCTTCACTGAAGTATACCAGATTGGTTTGCCGCGCTCGACAGATGTAGCCCTCCTCAAAGAAGTTTGGGGTGCAATTGTCAAAAAGCACTCCATTCTGCGCACCGGATTCCTTGTCCACGACGACGACATTCTTGCCCTAGTCTATCATCCCCAACGACCATCCCCAAACACCTTCTACGAGCAGTTGGAAGAGGTCGAGAGCTGGAGCATCAATGCTGTAGGGGAGAAGATTGCGGCGAAATCGTCTTTTGAGCCGTTTAGCGGCCAACCACTATATGCAGTGCACGTGGTCGGGAGCCCCCAAGCAGGATATCACCTTCACTTGTGCTTACACCACGCGATTTTCGACGGCGCCAGCATCAAGCAGCTGCTCATCTCCGTACATGCTCACTACCACCGTGGGCTAGCCGACATAACCGTTGCGCCTTCTTACGCCCTTATAGCTGGTAAGATGGTCGAACGAGAGGAGAGCGTCATCCAAGCTGCCCTTGTTCACTACAAGAAGTCGTTGAAGGGACTTTCAGATGGCGGCTGGCCTCCGAAAGGTTCTGCGACAGGCGCCACCCAGACTATCATTCGTCACTGTGCCACTTCCGCTCCTCCCAACCACCCTCCATTTCCGGCACACATCATCCGAGTCGCGTTGGCACTCACGATGTCACTCCATTCCTCCCATTCCGACCACGTATTCTGCGAGACCAGGTCATCCCGCTCATTACTTCCGGCTGATCTTCAAGGCGTCTTGGGACCGCTATTGTACAGCCATATCGTGAGGATCAAGTGCGAGCGCGAATCTGCGCTCAATGTCTTGATGGATCTTGCCAGGGATAAGGCCCCACACTCAGCTACATTGAGCCTTGGAGAGATCTTCAAAGGCTTGGACGCGAACACCGCTTCAAAGCTTCGCGTATTCCTGACTGTGTATGCTAGTCCTTTCTGGCCGGAGGACGTAGATATGCCTGGATGGACCTTGCTCGTACGGCTCCCACCTGTCTTAATGTGGTAAAATCATACTCATCTTGCTAATCTAGAGCCACAAAGCTCACCACGACGCGCCGCTGAATATCGATGTATTCGCGGCCAAGCTCGGTGTTGCTCAAGTCCGAATCCGCTATGATCCATCTCTCGCTGAATACGCCAACATGGAGGCATTTGCTGAACATTTCGTCGATATCTTGAGGCTCGTTTCTGAAGCTGGCCCAAACATAACGGTTCATGATATCTTCAAGCGAGTTCAACACGCCGAGACCGCCCAAACCTCGTTGTATGGCGTCGGCAAGCCTCCCTCATCGACGCCCCCGTCCCTCGTTCACGAGCTTTTCGGCGTTACTGCACGCGCCAATCCCTCTCGAATTGCACTGGACTTTGAAGGGACCGCCTCGATGGACTACGCAGAACTCGACAGCCTTTCGACTGCGCTAGCCAATGAACTACACTGGGTCAAGTCAGACACCATGATCCCGTTGATGTTCGACGTGTCGTTCGAGATGATCATCGCGATTTTTGCCGTGTTGAAGTCCGGTGGCGCATACGTCCCGTTGGATGTGAACCACCCCCCAGCGCGTTTAGAGCGAATTCTAGGTATGGCCAATGCGAAGGTGATCCTGCATGGGAAGGGAAAGGAGATTAGCGAGAAGATAGCTGGGATCAAGGAGACGTATCCGGCGATATCTTTCTTGAAGTACGATCACGCTGACATCGGCTCGAGAACGCCACAGAGAGCTCGGACCATCGATGCGAATAGTTTAGCCTACGTGTTCTTTACCTCTGGAAGCACGGGCCTCCCGAAGGGTGTTGCAATCGAGCATCGCAATCTCGCCGCATGGCTGCACTCTAACCAAGCAACCGCAGCTCATTATCCAAACATGCGCAAACTCCTTGTCTCCCCTTACACATTCGACGTCTCTGTCGGTGACATTTTCTCAACCCTGACTAGCGGCGGGACCCTCGGATTGGTTTCAAGGACGAAGTTGCTCTCAAACTTGCCATACTGGGTCGAGAAGATGCGAACTACGCATTTAGCGCTGACTGCCTCTTTGGGACGTCAGCTCCCCATCAATGGATTACCAGACCTCCAACATGTCA
Organism: Russula compacta; assembly: GCA_022376555.1. Lineage (NCBI taxonomy): Eukaryota > Fungi > Basidiomycota > Agaricomycetes > Russulales > Russulaceae > Russula > Russula compacta. The sequence goes on from WTXH01000384.1 coordinate 12,807, forward strand.
TTTTCGTCGGAGAGACTTTACCAGTCGATCTCGCTTACAACATGTCGCGCAATCGTACGGTGACCAATGCGATGGGACCAACCGAAACTGTCATCGACGCCACAGAGTATATCATCCCCAAAGGGTCCCCCGCGCTTGAAGGGGTCCAGCGCACTTCAATCGGACACCCTATCGGCCAAACTAACATCTACATCCTGCGTCCCTCGACAATCGAACGTGTTGCAATGGATGAGGTTGGCGAGATTTGTATTGGCGGTCCTCAGGTTGCCCGCGGATACGTCGCCGCCGCAGATCTCACTAACGCCAAATTCGTGCCAGATCCATTCAGCACGACTCCAGGCGCCAGGATGTTCAGGACCGCGGATCTAGGACGCTGGAATCGCTATGGTCAGGTGGACCATTTAGGCAGACTTGACGGACAGGTCAAGCTTAGAGGGCTTCGCATTGAGACTGGGGAGATCGAAGCAGTCTTGATGAAATCCTCTACAGACATTCGGGGCGTATATGTCGACGTCTTTGATGTGCGAGGTGAAATGGCATTAGTTGCAGTCCTGGCGCAAGGTAAGTGACTCGGAAAGCTCATTCGATGCGTAGTTGACAATATCCCTTAGGGACTTGCAAAGATGCTCTCACCAATATGACTGACACCGACGCGGTCAAAGCCGCCTGCGCCAAATATCTCCCTGTGTACATGAGACCGTTCATCTGGCTCTGTACCCCTCAGCTCACGGTAAACGCTGCGGGAAAGCTGGATAGAAATACCCTTCGAGCAGTTGTGCAGGAATACCTCTCTACATCCTCCTCGACCCCCGACACCCTCGCAGCCGCCGCTCGTTCGGCACAATCGGACTCCGAGACCTTAATCGTGACAATCGTATCCCGAATCCTTGATCTTCCAAAGGAGAAGGTCGTCCTCGACGCGAGCTTCATCAGCCACGGGGGGAACTCGTTGCAAGCCATGATGTTGGCAGCGCGTCTCCAGTCTGAAGGGTCTTCTGTGAGCGTGATAGACTGCCTCGATGACACAAGGTCGTTAGCCACGCTCGCTGCCTTCCCTCGTCAAGCCCGCGCCCCTGTCGCATCCGAAGAGCAGTCGCCCTACATCCCCTTCTCCCTCGCCCCCCAAAACTGGGAGGACGCTGTACGGTCCACAGGTCTCGATATCGACGACGTGGAGGATGTATTCCCCATACAGACTTCAGCACAGGATTGGCTTGATTTATCGTTTGAGAACGATGGGAGAGCGATGCTTCTGGAGCATCATTTTGACCTAGGCACCGGGATCGACTCCGTGAGGTTCAAATGGGCTTGGGAGCAACTTCGTTTGAGGGAACCTGAGCTTCGTACTGCGTTCATCAGGGGAGATAACAAGGTACGATGATCGACGCACGCCTCTGATAATTCTGACTCATTATCATACTTAGGATCCTGGACGGGGATTGCCACGCAACAAAGTCGTTGCTGTGGTGGTAAAGTCCACCACCCCGAGTCGAGGGGCGGACGTAGACGTGCTTTCTGCTCCAAATGCAGACGCGATGCAGAGCGTCATCACAACAGTTCTCGCGGCACATCGCGTAGAAGCCGGAAGAGTCCCCATCAAATCATGGTTGATCCTCAACGAAGACACTCAAAACTGGTTCTTCATAACCTCTCGTCACCACTCCCTCCACGATGCTCGCACCCTCAAGAGCCTCAACGCAGAGTTGAGCGAGTTGTATGCGAACGGAGAATCCGTGTTGCCCCAGATCGATTCGAAACGCAGCGTGCAGAACTCGTTTGGGGCGTTCATGAAGTTTATCACCCGCCCGAGTGCCGTGGCGAAACAAGAGGCGTTCTGGAACCAATATCTTGAGGGAATCGGACCAGCGGTCTGGCCTGCACCACAAGATGTCCCGCAGACGTTCTGTAAGGACACATCGACGTATAAGGCGCATATAACGCAATGGGCCGGGTCGCTCCCGGATGTCGCAAAGGCACTCGGAGTGAGCAAGGGCGCTATTGTGCGGGGTGCGTTCGGTATGACGATGGCTGAGAAGGAGGAACGAAAGGAGACGTTGGTTTATGAGTTTACGGATGGGATTATTAACAGCGAGCTCAGCCCTTGGGGATTCTGCACCGATTTCAAGCCGACTAGGATCACGAGCCATCCGACAGTGAAGCCCGAGGGAGAACGTTTTGCCACTGTTGTTCGTGATGCCAACAGGTCGTACGCGGAGACGTTGTCGTATATTGGGCTTAGCTGGGATATGACGGTAGAAGTTCTGGGGCCAAAGGTCAGCGCGGGGGAGCAGTTCATGACCTCTTGCCTGAACATCTTCGACGTGACGGCCGAGGCGCAGAAGGACGATGTCGCAGTCCCGCAGCTGCTCACCAAAGCCATTCAGCAACTGTTCGTTGGGGTAAACTGTCCTCTTTATATGGAGGTAAAGATTCAGAACGACTTAGTCTTATTGATGTTTGTCTATGACCCGGAGGTAGTGAAGAAGGAAGAAGCTGAGGCCTTTGTACAGAGGATGACGGATTTCCTGGATCAGTTGAAGGCAACTTTGTAGTTTTTCGCTAGATATACGTGAAGTTTTGATATATAGATGTCATATTCCTCTCACCTGAGCTGGCATTTCATCGAGAGCAGTCAATGCCATCATGGCTCGCATGCGTTGTTGTGCCAGTGCGCACACGGACAAACTCGAATCTATCACACAAATTCGGTGATCTAAAAGAAGGTATCGGATCACACTGAGCTCACAACTGGTTTCCAGCGATCTCGACATCTCGACCACATCGTGACCTACCCACTAGTGTTGTGGCAGCTCGAACCGATATTTTTGCTAAAAATGATGATAACAAAATAGATAAATTACAGAAAGATCTGAAAGTATTCATGTGAATAGATCGCCCTGGGAGCCAATGGTCGCTTAACACCACGCTTTAATCTAATCAACTGCTCTCTTTCAAAAAGCATTGGCTTGCTTTTGAGACCAGCTCACCTGAGCCAATGCAAGCCGATGTTTTTGAAAGAAAATGGCTGATTAGATCAAAGTATTGTCTTAAGTATTTATTGGCTGGTGAGGGTAATCTATTCTTATGGATCTTTTCAGAGTCTTCTGTAATTTACTTATTTTGTTATCGTCGTTTTCAGCAAAAACATCGGTTTGAGTCCCAACAACACTACTACCGACGCCACCTCAGGTTGCAGCACTCAAGCCAAAAATCAGCTGGGTCATACTGCCCCTTCTCCCCTCTCACGGGCCCATCACCTCTGGTGTATTCCCTTGTCTTTCAAGTGCGTTCCTTCTGCTCAAAGATGTTTATTGAAATTATCTGGATGTACGAATTCCGCGGCATTTGCAGTAATATTCGCACTTCACGTTCCTGGATACATTCAGATTATAGCCCGCCTTTCAGAACATTCAGAAGAATGGGAGATACACTACCAGAAAAGATGTTGAAAAATCATTCTATGTCCATTGACATTGTCAGACACTGTCAATATAGGTCTACCTGGCGACGATAACGAAGTAAATACTAATCATAGGAAAAGGCACCACATAGGCATTCGCTGATTTGTATGCTGTAGCCAGACTTGACGACGTATCGAATAGCACCAATGTCACGGTCACAGTTGCTATCATCGCATCGATATACCTGTGCAAGGGGGGTGTTTAAGGGCCGAAATAATAAATAAAACACTCAAACTTGGCAACCGGTCGATTTGGTTTGTGGTGCTGCTAGTGTAGAGAATGATGCGCTGTCTATTCCGCGTCATAATTTGCACGAAGGCAGCCCAAAAAGTGGACTCGGACCACATCACTGTGCATTTAAACACTTAATGCGATGCACGCATTCTCGACGTCGCGGCTAGGGCTGTTCTGAGCCATGCTAGTACGATAGGCAGGTGACTTGTAGCACGCACAGTGGGCACACTAGGCGACGAGGGGTGGGAACACAAGATGCAGAGATGTTGACAGGAGTAATGTTAGTATTGAGTTTGAAGGGGCGAACACATGTCAGTGTCTGTACACAAGACGGCAGAAGGTTGACTCAGTACATGCACACTGATTGCATGAGAACTGGGTTTTATTTACCTGTACACAAGATGGCAGAAGGTTGACTGCGTCCATGAGCACAGGGGTTGTAAGGTCTACGAAAGGAAACTTACCTCAGTACATGTGTGCTGATTGCATGAGAACTGAGGTTTACAATCTACTCTACTTGGGTATTTAAGCTGCAGCCAACTGAGCTGCAGTGCTGAGTGAGATGCAGTGGTAATTGTAAGTATAACACATAATGAAGCAGCCTCACATTGAGGCGTGTGGAAATGTAAGTCGAGCTGTGATGGCATGTTCATGTGCCAGCACGGTTAGCAAGGTAATGCTAATGTGAATGAAACAACTCATATAGTAAATGAAGTAATGTCTGTAATCGATCAGAAAGAATATAGAATGATATAGTACTCATCTCATATCTTGTCTTGGGTGCATGTGCCTCAGCCACCCCCTATCTCACCCCCTATTTCTGGCACTCCCCTGGAGGCATGACGCAGCCCGAGGCCCAAGACATGGCAGGCCACCTTCCAGTGTGGCAGCGCTTTGGTGAGTATGTCTGCTGTCATGTCGTTGGTTGGGCAATACTTGATGTTGATTGCACCATTGGCCACAACCTGATGGATGAAATGAAAGTGAATGTCAATGTGCTTTGTCTGGGCATGGTAGTTATCATCTGTAGCCAATTTGAGGGCTGCCTGGTTGTCACAATATAGTGTAGTTTGGGAAAGCATGGAGGGGAATAGCTTGTTGATGAGCCAGTGCAGCCAGATGCATTCTTTGGCTGTGTGCATTGCAGCTATGTACTCTGCCTCTGCAGTGGACAGAGTGACTAGCTCTTGCTTGCGTGAGCTCCATGAGATCATGCTGCCATCAATGAGGAATGCATGGCTGGATATGGCTCAGCAGTGGTCCTGGGATGCTCTATCAGCATCTGTGTACCCCACCAAGTCATGTTTCTCTCCCCTGTAGGTTAGTGCATAGTGCTGTGTACCGGACAGGTACCTAAAGATGCACTTTACAGCCTCCCAGTGTGCCTCCCCCGGATTCTCAAGGAACTGAGAGAGTGTCGACACTGCGAAGGTTATGTCTGGGCACATGGCAACAGAAGCGTACATGAGGCTCCCAACAGCCTCCCTGTATGGCACCTTGCACATGTGTGCAGCATCTTGCTGCGAGGCAGGAGAGTCATCCTTGAAATAGGATGCAGATGGGGTCATTGGAGTGTCGTACGGCTTGGCATCAGTCAGTGCAAAGCAGGTGATAATGAAATCGATGTAGGATGACTGGGACAATGATATTGTGCCTGCACTGAGATCATGTGTAATCTTAATGCTGAGTAGCCAGTTGACAGGCCCCAGATTGGTCAGGGGGTAGTGGGCATTGAGCTTGGCCTTGTACTCAATGATTTGTTTAGCGCAGCTGCCAGTTATGAGGCAGTTGTCGACATGCACAGCAAGGATAAGAGTGTCTTCACCTAAATGGGCATAGAACACTCCAGGGTTGGCAGTGCTAACTGTGAAGCCAAGCTCCTTGAGTATGTGGACCAGGACTTCATACCATTGCCTGCCTGCTTGCTTCAAGCCATAGAGCGCCTTGAGTAACCTCAGGACCCACTCCTTGCTTCCAAACTTGTACCCAGGTGGCTGCTGCATGAATATCTCCTTGTCCTCCTCCAGCTTGCCATTTAAGTACACCCCATTGAAATTGAAGGTGTGGACCTCCCAGCTGTGGTGTGTGGCAATGGAAAGGATGAGCTGGAAGCTGGACAGCTTGGCTACAGGTGAATAAGTGTTGAAATAATCCACACCATGGATCTGCATGAATCTGTGTGTGATGAGCTGCGCCTTGTATTTCTCAACGCTCCTGTCAGCCTTGCACTTGATCCTGAAGACCCATTTGCACCCTATAATGTTCTTGCCTGGGGGGTGGATGACTGGCTCCCATGTCATTGCCTTCTCCAATGTCTCCATTCCATGGTCCATCGCTGCTTTCCAGCTGGGCCAGTCAGCGTGAGACTGTGCTTCTTGGAGTGTCTTGGGATCCCCTTCAGCATTGCTGATGGCTGCTGCCATGGCTTCTTCAAGCCCTGCATGGAAGGCATACTCCCCCACACCAGTGTCTGTTTGTGCATTAAGAACTGAAGCTGACTTGCCTGCGTCTGCTCCAAAACTCCCTGGCACTGAAAGACTACCATCCACTGACCCCTCTCCACGTGCCAGCTGCCTTGCATAGTCTGAGGGCCTTTTGTCACATGTTGACTGGTGTGTCCCTGGCACAGCTGTCAGAGCCCTGGTCTTCTTTCCTTTCTTCAGCGCTGGGGGTGGCATGGTGTCTTCTTCATCAGTTTTCTCCTCCTCTCCACTGGAAGTCACAGGTGGGGGTCATGGAGGTGACCTGGTGCGTGCCACAGGTGCAGGTGCAATCACTGCTCCAGGAGGCGGCACTGGCAATGCAGGGGCAGGCACAGGGGGTGGTTCTGGTGATGCAGGCACAGTGTCACACTAGGATGTCATGTGTCTTAGTGTGTCATGGTGGACTATTGGGACGCTTACGCTTACTAATATACTTGCCTTATACGTACATATTTCCCACAGCTCGGCCGGAGTCGTCACCACTTCCCCCTCCTTACCTTACCATACCGCTATTACACTCCTGCCGATCCCTTCTGCTGTTGTGTTGCCTCGGCTCATTACTAGATTACTTACACTAATATGCCGACGAGTTTCGTGGCCTTACTGCCGCTGAAACGCGTCATAGACTGCCGATGACTCCACCTAGATACTTGTGTATAAATACGCTCATAGAAGGGGACCAAAGCCTTAAGCTTGGTCTCTTGTGAATCCTAGACATTCTCAGAGCAACCCTCCGAGTGATCTGAAGCTTCCCTGCCCCGTTTCCCTTCCACTTGCGCCCTAGAACTTACCCTAGGGTCTGCCAAGCGACTTAGTGACGCGTTTCACTTAATCTACCATATATAGTAAACCGAGTCCCGATTGGGAACTCTTCGAACTCCGACACATACGTTAAGCGCTCAGAAAGGCGTTGCCTTTCTTCGCTCCAAACAGACGAAGGTCACTGAGTAACGGACCTCTCAGTGCTCTATAGAACTACCCTATCTGCACCAGAATCCCCAGCAGGAAGGAGCCGCTCCTTCCATTCACGACCTTAGTGGCATACCAACGAACTAAGTGCAATACAAGGCGTATCAGCACTTCAGACATCCCTTCCTTTGGACACTCATCTTGAGTATCCAAATCGACTCCTTCGCATCTAGATCCCCTTCCTCCTTCAGGAGATAGGGAACGACAGCAGCCAGCACCGCCACTACCCACAGCCGTTCTAACAAGGCGTTAGAACTCCACAGAAGACGACCAAGACGACGGTCACCGACGCAGATATCATCCTACACTTACAACAGAAGGACAGAGACAGGCCAGACGCCCTACCCCTCATAGCAATAGAACGAACAGCCAAGGAGGCTGCCAGACAGAAACATCGACAGAACCGCCACGCTCCGTCCCGCGTGACATTAGACCAAGCTTATCAGTCAACACGGAAGAATTCCGAAGAGAACCACTTGTCTACCCAAAAGCTTGGGAAGGAAGCACAAGGGTTCGCATCGAAAGAAGAACAGAACCAAACCTCCCAGAGTACATCACCGGACCAAATATCTATTGGACAGTCCAAGGAACATATCGAGGATACACCCTTGACGTCCCCAGCGAAAATACTAGTGCAATCAGAAGATACCCAGTTGAATTCATCAGTGGATACTGGTACACCCTTACCAGAGACGAAAACGGTGTTCTTTGGGCATACGACCAAGACCGAATTGAACACGGAGGAGCAGGAACAGGATACCCACCAGTAGACGATCCCTACCACCCCAATTACCAGGCCCAGAGAGTCACATTAACCCCGGCAGTAGCTCCAGCAGAACTAGAAGCCACAGCGCCAGAAACACACACCCCTCGCACACATTCCACCGACCTCCACTCCCCTAGAGAACCACGAAGGGAAGCACAAGATTCCTCCGAAGAAGGAAGCGGAACCGAACATACAACCAGTGAAGGATCTGAAGACAGACCTCACACACCAGAAGAAGCCAACCCCCTACATACCACGAAGTAACCCCAGCACACCACGAGCAAATCGAAGCTCCACAACCCCCAGAACAAGAACCACCCCTCCCAGAAGACGTTGAACACCTAGAAGAACAAGTTAACCTTCTAGCCATCTATCACATCGGGCCACAAATCCAAATAACCCCAGCAGACCAA